>MU226367.1:1094599-1124365 GCA_018584345.1 Thuja plicata | reverse complement strand
AAAAAACCCCCCCCCCCCCCCAAAAAAAAAAAAAAAAAAATAGTTTCATTCGTAGTCATCATTATCTTCATTTTATTTCTTGCATTTTCCTTAGTTATTTTTCCCAAAAAAATAAAAAAAATAAAAAAAAAATAGGATCATTCCTAGCTGTCATTCTAGTCATTTTATTCCTTGAATTTACCTTAGTCATTTTTCCCAAAAAATTAAAAAAACAAGATCATCCCTAGCTGTCATTATAGTCATTTATTCCTTGCATTTGCCTTAGCCATTTTTCCCAAAAAAAATCCAAAAAATCTGACCAAAAAAAAGATCATCCCTAGTTGTCATAATCATCATTTTACCTTTTGCACTTTCCAAAAACATAGTGTCATTGCTTGTCATCGCAATCGTCATTTTACCTTTTACATTGCCCAAAATTTAAAATTTTAAAAAAAATAGTGTCATTCGTAAGCATCATTATAGTCACAATAATTTGATCATTGTCTCCAAATCAATTAGAGTCATTCTTACAATTGCATATGTCAAATACATGATCTCAAAAGGAAAAACAAACAAATGGACTCGCACATTCTTCCAAACACCAAAAATAATATGCAGACACCAAAACAAAGATACATGCCCTTAGGAGAACCAATTGAGTCAACTTTCAAAAAGATTATACAATCAAATGACATTATACTTCCTGAGTAATAAATTATGAGATAGGATATTTTAAACCATCCTGGTGGAATGAGAATGACTTCTGTGAATGCCATAGGACCATAGGATATAAAATATCAAATTGCTCAAAACTGAAAAAATCTGATCTAAGATCTCATTGACCAAGGTGACTTTACTATTAAAGAACATCTCAATATTTAACCCAATGACGAGTTAGACATATGTCAAGACACTATTTCCAAACATGACCAAAATTATATACCTATCTCTAGCAATGGCCCACAAGTAGCCTTCATATCTCCCACCATTCCTTCATCCATACCATCTCCACCAAACAAAGCATCGATTGATGACACCTTTCTAGTTTAACCCAAGGGCTATCCATTATACAAATCATAGCTAGTCCATTTCTTGGTACAAGTCCCTTTTACAATTCAACATTCTTAGATCCAATGTCACCATATTCTTCATTCCCAATCAAACCTACTCTAATGAGTCACATTCAAATTTTATTCCTATTATGCCCAATCCTTAAAACCTTTCAAGAATCTTCCATACATATCCAAAATCATACCCCATGTCAAGATGATAATCCAAAGTATGAAGAAACAAGTCCTAAAATTGGTCAAGATCAATATACCAAGAACGTCTAATCCTATCCAATCTTTAACCAAGATCCCATCTCCTTATAATCTCATTATGATCCCCTCATCCATTTTTTTATCTCCAAGATGATTCCCCTTTTCCCACGATCAAAGCATCCTTCCAATTCTCATTCATAATCTACATCCTAAGCAATATCATGACATCTCTCCCACTCCATCCAATGATCCTCTTCCATCCTCAGAGAAAATCATCCTTCCAGTTCCCATTCATAATCTATATCCTAAGAAAAATCATGAAATCCCTCCATTTCTATGTCATGATCATCTAGATATCCTATCAACCCTCCATTTCCTCATAATCCTTCGTCTCCTCCATTTTATGTCATACTCCTTCATTTCCACCCCAAGATTACATCACCCCTATCCAAGATAATAATTAGCCTCTTACATATCAATTTGGTTCATCTACATTAATTTGGTATGGTCTACTTCATGATCCTATCACTCCTTACATGCCTCCTCCACCTAAATTTGGACTCGCATCTTGTTTAAAAAGTAACAAGTATCCCATTACTAAAAATATTTTCCTGAGCATGCATTATTAAGGAAAATGGTTAGGCCTCAATGAACAAGGTATGTTATAACCCCTTCATATCAAATCAAATACATACTATCGTGGCCTTGGCTACATATCTCACTCTCAATATGTTGGTATCCCTCCAAAATCCTACATTCCTCCATATAAACCCAAACATACACCTTCCCCATCTTCCAAATACATTTTAGGTCCTTATATGAAAAATATAGATTTCTCATCCCTTTCATCCATCTAAGGTCTTTATATCCATTCATCGACTATCTATATCATCCCTAGTCCACAATCTACTTACCCTTTCATAAATCAAGATCAACAAAGGCATACATCCTTCAGAACCTTCCAACCATCCATTTACATGAACTCCTTCAAAGGGCCACCATCTCATACCTATTTGTTCATGAATCCCAATGCTCTTGAAAGCAATTTGGATACCAAGCATAAAATCCAAAAATTCAAACATGCACATACATCCAAGGATCAACATGTCCCATCTAAAAGATACATAAAATAAAAGAAAATTTGATCCAAAAGAAAAAATAAAAGTCTAAAAGGCCACAAAGGCCCATAAAGAAAAATAATAAATTAAAAAACTATGTGAATTCTTGTGTCTCTCATCAAAGCCATGCATTCAAAAGAATTAAAAAGGAAAGAAAAATCAAAAACTATGTGGATTCTCGAGTTACTCATAGAAGCAATGCATCCTTACAAAAAATCAAAATTGGCACCCAAGATTGCTATTCCAAAGGCTCCTTATTACTCATCCTTCTTCATTTAGTTTGTTCTAAAATACCTATTTTTTTCCAATAACATTCCTTTCCACTAGTATAGAAACCAATTCCCAAGTCTAATTCTTCTCACTTAGATTTTGTACTTCTTAAATTACTTGTATCCAACCATCTCTACTAGCACCAGCAAAGGTCTTGGATTCAATCCTTAATAAAAGACAAATATTTGCCTACTCATTTTCCTGTACAAATATTCTCCTAGTCTACACTCCTTCATTCTTATCACCGATGATATGATTTTCTAAATGATCCCTTTGAGGATAATTTATTGGAGTTTTGGTGGTATTTTCAAGCACTTGTTGTTTCTCCTATTTCTCTTCTATCTTTTTTTCTTAATTTTCAATACAGAGAGGTCCACTAGTATCATAATATTCTAGTTCTTTTACCTCATGGTTTCATTATTCATCTACCTTGACATTTGTCAATTCAATAATTCTTTTGAGTCTCTTTTTGTAGCATCTATATTCATTTATTATGGTTGAGTAATCAAGAAAGATCCCTTCATCACACCTTGAATCAAATTTGCCCAAGTCTTCTTCATCTCTTTTGATGTAGAATTTGTTCCCAAAGATTTTGAAGAATTTAACCATGGAAGGTGTTCTACAAAAAATCTCATATGGAGTCTTATAACTATTTAACCTCATCTATTGATGTAGGGGCATCTTGGGTTCTCAGAAATCTTACATCATCTTGGAGGAATTTCCTTGTGGTCTGATGAAGTTCCTTGTTTTGGATAGTTTTCAGAGATTTTGTGTGTGGTTGATATGTGGAGATCTTTGGCATGTGTGATGAAAAGTGTTTGTTCATTTTTGTTCATGGAGGTTGTATATGATCACACCTATTTAGGTGGTGTGGTTTGTAAGATCTAGCATGTTCTTCACCGACTGGTAGTGTTCATCTTGTCACTCGTTTAGTTGTGTTCACTGGTTGATTGTTGAGGATTGTGGTGAGGTTTCCGATCGATGGAATCAAATAGAATAGATCTCTAGGTGGACCTACATGTTTGGTCAAATTGGTGTTTGGATCATGTCTGGTGAATTAATTAAATGCGTTATTGTGTATGATGAAGACCTACATGTGTGGAGCAAACCCAGACATGCAAATGTTAGAGATAACAAGCATATAAACTATATTAATATATCCAAAAGCATACTCCAAAACAAAATTCTTCCATCATAACCTTCGACAATCCAAAAAAGGGAACCTAATCCTTGTTGATTTTCTCTTAGAGAGGGTTGTGGGTGTGCTCTCCCAACACAATGTATTAATCCCACTTGATTCAAAATGATAAGATGAATTCAAATTAAATGCACACTATATGCAATGATATTGAATAACTCAAAATCTAGTTATGGAGAACTAGTCTTAAGCATTCAATGCATGATAGAGAAGTAGATGAGCTCTAAATTATAATATCTAGTATTGAATGCAAACTAGAAATGAAAATACCATGATTTAATACAACATCTACCAAACAAGGTTAGTATAAACTCTAAATGAACGCAAGAAAATTATAAGCACATACTAGCATGATAACTCTAATACAAGAATAATGGGTGATTTAATCTTGGAAAGGCTCCTATTTATAGGATTTTTGAGGGCTTGGGTGAGGTGGATCACATGTGGAATCCACATAGGTGCCACATGAAGGAAACATAAGCCATGCAAGAAGAAGATTTTTCTCACACATGTGTGAGTAACTTGAGATGTGATGGGTCAATGTGTACTTAAAGTACACATGTAAAAGAGTTGGTATAGATGTGCAAGAGAAATTCATAGATTTGATCCAATAATTACTTTTAGAAAGTGTAATAAAGTGTCATCAAGGTTGTAAGAAACCTTGTTTGAGCATTTTTGGAATTCTTTGAAAAGGTAAATATTGGAAATTTTCTCACACATGTGTGAGAAAATAATTAGGACTAATGGGTGTAGGAATCCTAAAAATTAGCCTAACTAGGTCTATTTGGTGAGAGTGATGTGAGGTAGGGTACAATCTAGGTTTATATTTGGGATTAATCTAAATTTAATTTAAATTGATCTTGGTTTAGAAGAATATTAGCATATGAGGGGAATAAATGAATTAAAATTTATTTTAAATGGAATTTAATGACGAGAAGGTATTAAATAAGATTTAATAAACTTAAGAGGGGAAGTATTTAAATTAAATTTAAATACTATGGGAAATGAACCAAATTT
This sequence comes from Thuja plicata, assembly GCA_018584345.1. Taxonomy (NCBI): domain Eukaryota; kingdom Viridiplantae; phylum Streptophyta; class Pinopsida; order Cupressales; family Cupressaceae; genus Thuja; species Thuja plicata. The sequence continues at coordinate 1,119,521 of MU226367.1, read as the reverse complement.
AATTAAATAGGTAGGAGGAAATAAAAAATATAATTAAATAATTATAATGTCAAATGATGATTTTAGGCATCTAGCTTTTGCCCCTCTTTGATGTGGCATCAATGATGGCGTCGCGTCAAAGAAAAGAAGAAAAGAGTAGATTCCTCAGAGAGAACAGAAGGTCCTAAGTTGGTGATGACAAAGGAGTATGCCCCTCAAGAAAATAATGTAAACATTATTTTTTGTGCAATTTTCTCAAAAAGAGGCTAAAAGAAGGAAAAGACGATAATTGCATGACTTATGAGGTGATCAGGAAACAACAGGGTGAAAATTGTTGATGATAATTATTCAATTGTGTATTTTCATTGATGTTTACACAAATATAGTGATGTTACACAAATTTCTATACCCAAACCAAGCATAGTCAGTATATGCCAAGCACTCTTGGGCATTGAAGAAGACCAAAGTGATTTTCAGTTCTAACCGAGTTCACTTGGGTATTAGAGTAATTGTCGGGCATTGAAGGATTACAAATATTAACCGAGTTAGATATTTAGTGTCAGCCGACTAACAATAGTTTAAATTTTATGTTTAATTTGTTATATGCAACCAACAGACTTAAGTTTTATTGATTATTTGGAAGGTTATTCAAGTCGACTTGATAAGGCTTATCATATATATATAAGGTCAAGTTTGGATTGAATGTGTGTGAGATGTGTATGTATTTTGATATGAAGTGTGGAGGCAAAATCAGATGGGTTTTTGATTAAGGATAGAACATATAGAGCTGCAATAGAATATTTGATTAGTGAGGATCCAGTTATAAACCATAGCAAATATCTGAATCAGCAAAGTCAATCGCTTCGACAAACAGGTCAATCCATTGTTACTCTCTAACAATTGTAGCAGTGATCCAAATCTCTATACAGAGTAGACTTAACTGTCTTTTGTAAATCCTCTCATAAGGTGAAATTTCTACATTGAAGTGTTTGAAGACCTCTAACAAGGCCACTCCTTATAGGATGATTAAATGCTCTAACAAGGTCACACCTAACAGTGTCTTATTGTAAGCTTTAACATGGTTGTCTCCTAACAGGGCTCACTTCAGAAGAGTGAAAAATAGTGACTAGTTGCAATTGGTGGTTTTTCCCATATTGGGTTTCCATGTTAAATCTTAGTGTCATCTGTGTACATGCTATTTACTTTATGCTTTATGTTTCTACATTTAATCACTAAATGATAATCATAGTTAATATCTTAAAGTTTGCTTTGTTAACCAAGTGACAGCAGAATATCTATATTAACTGAGTAACAGTGATAAGTTTGTTTAAGACATCTAAGGGACTTGGATTTATTTTTATGGTAATTGATTCACCCCTCCCCTCTTAGTTACTCAACTCATTTCCAATTGGGGTTAGTGGTGGAGAACGGGCCCTAAGGGGCCTATAAATAGTCCATGGGGGCCCTAGGAGAAGTCATTTTTGCTCACCAAGAGCAAAAAGATAAAGCAAAGAGAGACATGGCTAATCCCCAAGATCGTATGCAACAAGGAGAGTGCTTTCAAACCCACTAGTGAGCTGCCGACATAGGACCAACGATGAGTACCACAACTGAAATTAGTTTTTGATTTTGAATTTTGAATTTTTGGCTCTTTTAATTGCAATTATGGGGGGAAATGGTTGGGGCATTAGGTTCTACTATCGGGTTCTACAACAATATGATTATGCATAGGATGGGTGGGGGGATACCTATTACTTGAGGTATGTGGAGATTGACTATTGGCTGATTAGGCAGACAACCTATATGATTTCCTACTATATGTCATCCTGAGTACTCAGGCGGTTTGGTCAGATTCAAGATGCAGTGTTGGACAACTTTCCTCATCCACTGGTGACACGAGAGGTGGGGAGTTTATGGGGGATTGGGGTGGACTTGAGGGGTGCTAGAGAATCCTAGTTGGGTATGGTGGCATTTCCATGGCAGCATGGACAAGAATTGGTTCGAGATATAGGAGTGACACCTACATATTCTCAATGGTGGGCTATACACAGGCATATTAGGTTGACCTTTCTAGGTGTCATACAGTAAGATGAGTACCCAGTAGGGGGAGGATAGTGTGGGATTTGATGGGGATGATGGAGGGGATGATGGTGGAGACAGAGGAGGAGGGAGAGGAGAAGGTCAGAGGGGAAAATCGAGGGCGGCATCAGACAGATGGCAAGGATAGGTACAGATACCTATAAATAGATTCTCTCTAGTGACACCTGTATAGGGATAGGTACAGGGACAATTACCATTATAGGTACAAGGATAGTTTCAATTTCCTGCATCTTGGTATCGTAATTTTGTACAATTAATGGTAATTGTCCCTGTACAATTATAGGTACTGAAACTACATGCAAATGATTCTAACTAAATAACATGGATTCCTCACCAAGTGGGCCCCCTTGAGTGATTATCCAAACTCAATTACAATGAACTAAATATCAACACTTCATTTTCTATTAATTGAAAAAGGAAAGTACAAGATTCATGTAACAACTATAAAACAACAGAATGGAAAATATAACTGATACGCCCTTCTTCTCACACAGTAGCGGGGCTTTAGTTAAAGAGAAAAACATCTAACTACTAACTGATCACACCATAGAAATAGGTGGAGCTTTTAACACAATACTACCAAAAGAAAGGGAAAACTATAAAGCTAGAAATACAATAGGTCCAGGAAAGAGGAAAGAGTTGCTTTTGACAACAAATCTAACTTCCCACTCTCTCCTAGATTTCTTCAGAGAATTCATTACGTTGCCTCGATCGTTGCTCAACTACTACCACCTTGATCACCCAGAAACAACTTGCTAGCATTCTACATAATGTTTCTTCGTTTGAACTTGTTGTAAGACCGGGTCAGGTATCCAGCGCATGGGCGTGTTTCACCTGGTCAAAACAATAGTTTCTATATTGATGTGTTGCACTCAGATGTTAGGATAAACGCATTGATGGTAATAAACACCAAAATACACATGCATTATTTATGTTTAAACAACTAATTTACTCATAAAGACATAATCATAATTTCAAAGTAAGTAACATAGCATATCCATCCAAGTATAGCATATTAAGTGTGTTTAACCATAGCATAAGTCTAGTGGAAGAATGCCACATAATAGAAAAATTGAGCATAAATTCTTTGATAAAGTATAACAAAACAAGGAAAAGGACCTAGCAGAGGCTATCCTAGGGTATCTAAAATATGACATTAATATGCCCCGTCAATCCCCATCTATTATTTTTGACACACATGCAATTTTTTGAGTTTTTGGATGTACAATGGCATTTTTTATAATGTGTGTGTGTGTGTGTGTGTGTGTGTGTGTGTGTGTGTGTGTGTGTGTGTGTGTGTGTGTGTGTGTGTGTGTGTGTGTGTGTGTGTGTGTGTGTGTGTGTGTGTGTGTGTGTGTGTGGNGTGTGTGTGTGTGTGTGTGTGTGTGTGTGTGTGTGTGTGTGTGTGTGTGTGTGTGTGATGGATATTGATGTATTTTGGACACTTGATTATTCTGTATATATACATGATTTTGATGGTCCTATATGATGTGTGTGCTTTTTGACTTTCTATATGCATATGATGGGTTATTACATACGAGTGTGATGTAGGATGTGTGTGATTTTACATATTTTACATTATGGTTCTGACATATTTGTAATGCAGAAATATACATATATGATGACTTGTTCAGATTGATAGTGCTTAGATATGATGTATGGATGTATAGATGAAAATGAATTTGCAGTGATTAATGTAAAATGCAATATAATGGGAAATAATGAATAATGCTATGGATAATAAATGGATAATGAACCTAAAATGCATCTAAATGAATATTACTATATGATTACATTGAATGTGAATTCAATACTTAAACTCATCAACATAATAATAATGTAATGAATACCCTAAATGAATGCAACTAATGAGGACTCCAACAAGGAATTTTTTTGTGTGTATCAACCTTAACTAATAAGATCATTTAGCTAGTTGTGGGAGGGGGAATAAATAGGAACCTTACCAAGAGTAAAATGCAATATGACTAACTAAAAATGCATCCTATCTACATGATTTTCAAGTGGGATTATATTGTGTTTATTGAACCGCCTCACAATAGGTGCTCAGTAATCGTGCCCAAAGCCTCTCTTAGGAATAGTTCATTCAATCTAAGGATTACTTCTCCCACCATAAGGTGCAATTATTTTGTCAACCAAGGGACATATACTTGAAATGGTATGGCACTGTATGTGCACTAAGTCCCTTGAAGAGCCATTCTACCTATGCTGCAGGAAGGTAAAATACATGAAAGGAATCTAAGCTAGAGCTGCAGGAAAGGAAACACACTTACTCCTTACTAAAATGAATGCTACAAATTGCAAACTCTACTTAAACCTATTCTTTCAACCTAGAGCATTCACTATAACTATCCATGCAGGTGTTGTAGGAACATTCACAAAGTACAATGTTGTAGGAAGAAACTGTAATCTTCTATCTAGAATGCTGGGAATTTTGAAATTAAATCTACTCTACTCTACTCTAATCCACCTCCCAAGTGGGCCCCCTTGGTCAGCTTCTACTAATCTATTAACATAGAAGATAAACCAAAAGTCACCTCATTATATTTCAAGAACGATACATAAAACTGGAAATGAACTTGTTGTGTAAGATGCAACAGAACAATGTATTCCAAACTTCCAAACTTACAAACTAACAGTCCCATCCCAATAAATAGAGGGTCGACACTTTATTCTAAAACAAAAAAGGAAATATCTAACTTAAATCATGCCAGAGAGGAAAAAGGAAATGTAACAGCCCATGACATATGCAATGAAGTTTGGGCGACCAAGTCAACATGACGGGAGCGTGGAGGGAATATAGCAACGCTACATTCCTGCATTTTTGGAACAGTGGCTCCTCATTTGTAGTAGTCATGTCTTCTGGTGCCATGATGGTTACCCATCGTAGCTGGCCTTCAATGTCCTCTTTAAATGTTGTTGACCACTCTCAAAAGGCTCTTACTTTCTTGCAAGTTAATTATCATGCAAAGATATTCCTACAAGTAAACTTAATCAAATTGATCCAAATATTAGAACACACATTCTGGTTTCTATATGAAATATTGCAATATATATATATATAGGCAAACATGACATAATTATCTACCCATGGGTTTAATGGTTCTAACTATACTTTGACATAAGTTCAACTGATTATAAGTCCACAAATTTTTTGGTAATACTTAAAAATAGAGTATAAAGATTAATATAATAGAGACAGTAAATGGTCTCATCATCTGCCCCTTGGTAAGTTGAATGCTTGTCCTCAAGCATTGCATCTTCTGATAGGTTACTCAAAAATCACCAACCTCTGTCATCCCTCACCTCTGACTCTTGAAAGTGTAATAGAATCCCCTTGTCTTCCCCCAGACATCCACTCTATGATCCTCCTACAGTCAGTCAAGCCTGTCAGCATTGATATCATACAGGGGCCAAAGGAGCAATGGTGGTTGCATGGTGAGTGGACACTAGATTTCTTGTCTAATTTGCCTACCTAGCTACATGTATTTTGGTGCTCTGTGAATAGTTGCTTGGAGGTTGATAGGACTGTGTGGCTCTAACTTCTTAAATGCTTCAGGTAACCTACCCCACCTGCTTCTGGCCCCAGCCAGGGCTCTCTGAAAGACAAAGTAAGACATGTCATCATCCACTCCATAGACCTCTGTTCTCATCCCAAAAATTGTATCCCTTGTTTCCTCTTTGATTTTTCCATAGGTCAAATTGAGCCAATCTCTAAGGAGTATATATGGCTTGCTTCTCTCTGCCCTCAATGGCAATAGTTCTATTTTCTCCTATTCCCTATAATTTTCTAGTTGTCTATCATAATTGGCCTCATTGTGCATCCAGGACATTAATGCCCTCAAGTGTACATCCCCTATGTAAAGTGGAGGGTTCCACACAGTCTCTACTAGAATAATGAAGTTATGTATATACAGTTCACAAAGTAAATTTTGTTTCCATGAGGGAAGGGTCTAGTATAGGCCATAAAATTCTTGAGCTGATTTAAACTCATAGTCTATATCTTTAATTATCATCATTACTTGGAATAAGAGGAATTATTCTATCAAACAGATGGCATAAACCCTAGGGGGTGTCCTACAAGTGATTATTTGATCAACCAACTTAAGGGCACGATCCATATTTTGTCTTTGTCTTGTCAATTGCTCTTTTAACTCCACAATCTCTTCCCCTTGCTCTGTTATTACTTTCTTCATTTTATTTTTCTCTTCTCCCCATAAAGTTGTTGTCAAAACATACTTATTATGTAATCCAAAGAGAAGCGTTTGCAAGTTGATTGGGCCATAATCTTCTGCCTAGTTACTTTGCCTCCTTTGTTCCTTCCATGACTACTCTAAGAAACTTGTTAACCAAGTTCTTTTATAGGGAACTAGGGTAGTCTCTGAGTAGGCTAACTAATGGGTTATTGAGGTATTATCCTCTTTGTTGTCTAAGATATCCTAATGGATTTATTGGAGGCTATTTTGGTAGACATCAATTTTAGCTTCACATGTATCTTTTGAATTTTGAAGAAAGTCTGGAATTGCACACTGATTTGGGGAATCGTCCAGAATAATTTGTACATGAGGCTCTTCATCAGATTGCTTAGGGGAAACAGGTTGGATTTTTGAGGATACTCTAGGGAGTTTTCCTCTCATTCTAGGGCTTCTTCACACAGGGGTTTCTTCAATCTTCATGGCCTTTTTCTTAATAACCTTCTTCAGTTTCTTTGTTGCTCGAGTAACTGTTGTAGGAACTGACTTCCTTTTCTTCCCCTTTGAAGTTGTAGGGTTTTGTGTCTTAGCTGTAGAAACATAAGTTTCTCCCTCTAATTTCTATTTTCCTTTTTTCCAGGTAGAAGTAGGTACATTTCTCTCATGAGCAGTTAAAGGCATACTTTCTAGCAGATTTTTAGTTTATGCCCCCTGGGTATCTTGCTCAACAGCTGGGTCAATTGGTATTGCATCATCATGGATAGATTGCACACTAGGGTTAACCTGATGTTGTAGGGTTTTATGTTGGAAAAATTCTGACCATGCCAAGGGAGAGGCATCCCTAAGAGATCTTTCTATTAGAAATTTAATTAGGGCATGGTGGGTGACAGAATTGACATTTCCTTTATGGGTCTCCTCAGCACTGATGCATAGCATATTATACAAGAAATTGGGGACATTCATTGGAAGATTATGCCTTACATAACTAAGTAATTTAAAGTGATGTGCATGCAAATTGGAAAATCTCCCTTCACATGTAAAATACCTAATAATATGCGTAGCCAATTCATTATATGGCAAAGGGATAGACATTCTTGTGCACCCTTGTTTGGTAATCTCCAGAGGAGGGTCACTTGGTAGGGTAAACTGGACCCTAGCTTATATGGCATCGTGCACATTGGGGTAGTTCTCCCCAACCATTGGTAACCCAGTAACTTCTGCTATCCATTCTCTTGTGGTGACCACTATCAATTCCCATATAGTTGCTTGCCCTTCCTCAAATGTGTTTGCAAATTTAGTTGCTACGTCTTCATCAAACTCTGTTAACTTCAAGAAATATCCTAACCAGACACATGCATTAAACCTCCTTACTGCTTCAACATCTGAAAGTAAAACACTATGTACTACTGGCTCATGTCTCTGTAACTTCCCTCCCATCTGTGCTTGCCAATTTTTCAATTTGTTTGCTCTGTAGTTTATAAATGCCTTAGTCCTTCTTGAGTTTCAGACTACTCATTCGAAAACTATGGGCTTCCTTATGAATTCCTCTGTTATTATTAGCATGAACAATGGTGATGTGTTTTAATAAGATAAATTATAGCTCTTACTATGGGTTGCCACATAATTTAATTATAATTCACATCAATTCTGACAATCAGAGATAATTTTTGTGCGATATAGCAACGGCATTTTAATGAGACAAAGGCAAAGTACAGATTTGAGGTGACGTTAAATCTTTTAGGAGTAAATAGAAATGACATTTTAGGAATTAATACACTTCCCTCCCCCTACGAAACATTGACAAGTGTCCACACTTGGCATACTTGGCACGAGGAATGGAACTAGCTTAATGTCATAATGATACATTTGTTACAGTACTAGATATAATCATCAAAATCTATGCGCTAAAAATAGAAATTTTTTATAAATCTTGTACCTATCATTCGAACATTGCACATGCTAGAAAAAGGTGGCAAGAGTGGAACGATAGTGGCAGTGGCTTGCATCAGCATACTTGGCTCTTATTTGAAGCAAAGAAAGGAAAATGGTGATGACGTGTAAGGTGGGTGGGTGCAAGATAAAGAAATGAGATGAGTTGGAAAGAAGAATTAGAAAGTGAATGGAGAAATGGACTTCATGTAAACACAAAGTTTTTATTATGGACATGCTCAATGGAATTCTATTGAAGAGATGTAGGAAGAAGGTTTGCACCCTTTGCTACAGGAAGAAGGTTTGTACCCTTTGTTGTAGGAAGTGTTACCTATTGCTTTTTTGAAACTATTTTTCATAATTGCTGCAGGAAGCCTTCTTTTGTTTGAGGCTAGTGATACAAATTTAGCCGATGTCCATTGACTAATAGCTTGAAGTGTAATGGGTCAATTGCAGTCAACTGGATGGCTCCATTGGTGAAGACATGGTTTATTTCATATGGCCCCAGTCATATTTTCTACAGCTTCCCTGGTATTTCCTTGAATCTGGAATCATACAGTAATGCCCAATCGCCAACTTGAAACTATTTTCTCTTAATATGTGAGTCGTGCCACTTTTTCCTTTTCTTCTGGATTATTTCAGTGTGCTCCAAGGAAGATTTTCACATTTCATCCAAGGAATTGAGATGCAACAATCACTCTTTTTGTGCTATAGGAAGATCAACATTTAACTCTAGTGTTGTCCGCAAAGTTTTGTGTTCAAATTCAATGGGTAGCATTGTTTCTTTTTCCATATAATAGCTCAAATGGAGTGAATCATGTGGTGGTTTTCCAAGTTGTTCTATATGCCCAGATGGATTCTAATAGTCTATTGCTTTAATCTTGGTGATGCAAATGAACTATTTTTTTTAAGATGGCTTCAATTTCCTGATTTTGACTTTCAATGTCTGATATTATATTCTTTCATGAGATCTATTATCAAATTGGAAGTGAATTGAGCACCTTGATCAGTAACAAGTTCTCTTGGCACTCCATATCTGGTGAAAATTTCATCATACAAAAATTTTGCAATCTTACGATCTCGGGCATGCCTCATGGCTTTTACTTCGACCCACTTGGTTAGCTAATCAGTGCACACTGGGATGTAAGACTTCCCATTGGATGGAGGGTCTATTGGGCCAATGAATTCCATGCCCCATTTGTCAAAAGGATTTACCACCACCTATGGATCAAGGGGCATTTCATCTGATCTTGTTGGTCGGCCCATTCTTTGACATTTATCACATTTCCTTGTGTAGCTGGTTGCATCCTTGTGAAGTGTAGGCCAGTAATATCCAGTTGTTAAAATCTTCTGGGATGTCCTTTTTGCTGCAAAGTGTCCCCCACATGGCTCATTATGACATGCATTTAGAATGTCATATGTCTCATCTTCTTGCACACATCTTAGCATTACTTGGTCAGGTCCAGTGTAAAATAGTATGTTATCAATCTAAGAGAAATGGAAGCTTTTCTCTACAAGCAGTTTTCTATCCTTATAAGAGAAATGTGTTGGAATTTTGTTAGCTACAAGGTAATTAGCTATTTCAGCATACCATGGACTTTGGAGAGAAATATGAAATAAATTCTCATCTGGAAATGTATCTTTTATCAAAGTAGTATCTTCTTCAGCATGGTGGATTCTGGATAGATAATCAGCTACCATATGTCAATAATTGTAATGTCAAATTCCTACAAAATAAGGAGTCATCTTGCTAACCTGCCTATGTTGGCAGGTTTGTTCATGAGATATTTAATTTTTGCATGGTCAGTATGAACAAAAATGGGATAACCAGTTATATAATGGCAAAAAAAATTTAGAGAATACACTACTGCTAGTAGTTCTTTCTCAGTCACTATATAGTTTAACTCTAGTCCATGGAGGCTCTTGCTAATGTAGTAAATTGCATTCTCTAGGTTACTAGACTTTTGTCCTAGGAAAACACTTATTGCATAGTCTGAAGCATCTGTATGAATGTGAAATGGCAAAGACCAATTAGGGCCCCTAGGTATGGGTGCAGTTGTCAACAATGACTTAAGCTGTAAGAAGGATTCATCAAATTCCTTTGCCCAAGCAAATTTGGCCTCTTTGGTAAGCAAAGTATACAGAGGACTAGCTATTTGACTAAAATTTTGGATAAACCTCCTATAGTAGCCAGCATGTCCTAGGAAAGACCTAACATCATTTTTCTTTGTAGGGATAGGTAGTGTGAGAATTACCTCTATTTTCGCAAGATCTACCTGGATTCCAGCTTCAGAAATAAAATGTCCCAGCACTATGCCTTCTTGCATCATCATGAAGCATTTCTTGTTGTTGAGAGACAAGTTGTGTTCCTGACATCTAATTAGTAATCTTTCCAAATTCTTTAGGGCTTCCTCAAAGGTGACACCAAATGTAGTAAAGTCATCCATATATATCTCCATAAAATCATGTGATATGTCAGAAAAGATGTTGATTATAGCTCTCTAAAAAGTAGTTGGTGCATTGCATAAGCCAAATGGTAATACAAAATAAGCATGTGTGCCCTAGGGGCATGTGAATGTGGTCTTCTCATGATCTTCTAGAGCAATGTTGATCTGATTATAATAGTTGTATCCATCTAGAAAGGAGAAGTATTTCTTACCAGCCAGAGTGTCCAGGACTTGATCAATAAATGGTAAAGGAAAATTATCCTTCTTGGTGGCATTATTCAATTCTTTTTAATCTACACATATTCTCCATTTCCCTCCCCTCTTAGGTATAATGACCAAAGGTGATACCCACTTGCTCTCAAAGATTGGATAGATGAAACCAGCATCTAGTAACTTTTGCAATTCAGTTTTGACTATTTCTTGCAAGGCTAGGTTTATCCTTCTTTGAGGTTGATGAAGTGGTAAGCTATCATCATTAATGTAGATCCTATGGGTGCAGATTTTGGGGTTCAGACCTATCATATCTTCGTAATCCCAAGCAAATTCTTTCTCATGCTTACGTAGGAGTTTGGTTAACAATGCCAATTGTGGTGGTGGAAACTTGTTGCTCACATGGAGATTATGACCAGGGGAAATTTCCATAGTAGTTGTTAGCTCTACCATTGACATTTTAGGTACTAGGCTTGTAGCTACTTCACATGGAAATAATTGGCTAATTATCTCAGGGCTTGTTGGAAAGACATGGTTCTCATAGGTACATAGTTGTAAAATAGAACTTTCAAAAACATCCTTTGCTACTATACACTCATTGGTAAGAATAATCTATATTACATCATCTTCTTCCTACATTTTCAGAAAATATTGTATGTGCGTCATCATGAGCTGGGCAACAGAGTTGAGCTCTTATTCCTCATCCCCTAGTTCTGGCCAAATAGGATCTCCCAAGTCTGGCTGGGGCTGGGTAGGAGGATACAGTGCTAGCTTCTTATTTGCCTGGCCATTTGAAATTGTCATACTTCCTGATCTGCAACTAATTTTTGCATCAGTGGTGGCTAACGAAGGTCTCCCTAGGATGACTGGATAGCTAACAAAGTTTACTTTAGGTGATAAGATAAGAAAATCAGTAGGGTATTCCCATGAGTCCAAGGTGACTACCACATCCTCTATAAGACCATTTGGAGTGACTATTGAACTATCAGCAAGTTGTAACATTGTTGGAGTTGTTCTCAAGCCCTCTATACTTAATCTATGCATTATATCTTTGGTCATTACATTTATGGTTGCTCCCAAATCAACTAAAGCATTTTCACAGATTGTCCATTAATTATCAAATCAACTACTGGACTTCCAGGTTTCTGAATACTTGGGTATAACTACCTTGCCCAACATGATATCCGCAATTTTCCCTATGACATGAACTATTTGACGATCCTTCTTTTTCCTTCTAGGCTTTTTAAGGCATGCTTCCTTAATAGCTTTTCCATAGATAGGAACATCTTTGATAGCTTGGAACAGAGGGATTTGGATGTGCATATTTTTTAGCTGCTTAAGAATATCAAACAACATTTCTTCTTGGGATATAGGTTGTTCTATGGTGAGCCTATTTGGAAAAGGAGGATCAACTAAGGTTTTAACATCAGTTTTGCTTTATTTTTTAGCTGATTGGGTGGTATTTTGTAGTGTAGCCTCTAGAAGAGGTGCTAATGCTGCAGGAGTATCTATAGCTTTTGTGATAATGGTATGTTTGGGTGCCAGACCTCAAATGGATATCAAATATCTCTAGTGCGTAGGCAGGGTACTACTGTGTATCAGTGGTATACATTGGTTGTTGTTGTTGCTTACTATTTGGATTAGGTTGCGGCTGATAAGGTAATTGGGTTGGCTTTGGATTAGGACTAGTGTTTGCAGGAGGTGGCATTATTGCAGGAGGAGGGACTGGAGGTGGTAACTATGGAAAAGCAAGATTTTAGTTAGGCCACTATGGAGGCCCCCTCCATTGGTTATTCTGCTACCAATTTCCTTGTGGTAGTTGTCATTGATTGTGAGGCTGAGACCACTGGTTATTTTGTTGGTTACGCCACTGGTTATTTTTTGGTTAGGCCACTGGTTATTTTGTTGGTTAGGCCACTGGTTATTCCAGGTTGGCTGAGAGTACTGAGAATGATTCTCATAACTTTGGTTTTGCCATTGATTATTGTAAGGATTTGAAATTTGTAATGGGTCCTGAGGCATACCTTTTCTTGAAGCCCATGGTTGGTGTTAAGCAACAAAGAACACTTTCTCATCGTCTCCTTCTATCTTCATGTACTCTATAGGCACATGTTGATTTTCCAGGTTCGCCACCAGCTTGCATTCATAGTCTTTCTTTTGTTTATGGAAATGAGGATAGTACTCAGCTAACTATGATTCAACATCTGCATGTTTCTTCTTGGTAGTCATGGTGTCGAGATGTGTAGCAACATCATTAATGATGTCTTGCTTTAAATCCGCAAGAAAGTTAGATATCTCCAACTTGGAAATGCCTGAATTGATCCCGTTAGTTCCTGTAGACCGACATGCTCTACCTTTCTTCACAGTTGATCTGGAATAATTGAGACAAATTTTCTTGACATCATCCCAAGAAGATTGGGATATGTCCCCACTAGCCATGAGGTCTAGTACTTCTATACAACTGTCATTTACTCCCCTTAAGAAGACTAGTTTCTATGAATCCTCCACCAGAACATGTTGGGGATTCTTTTGCATTGTGTATGGGAAACATGAAACATAGTCCCCCAAGGTTTCATTCCTCCTTTTATGACATTCTAAAAATGCCATCTCCCCTTGGGTCACTCCCCTTGCAATAATCTTTGTATTTCTGCAGAAATAAAGTTTGCATTTCATCCTAGGTGCCTGATGCATTTTCTCCTAAGCCCATGAACCATCGTAAGGCTTAATTTTTCAGTGTTGCTAGAAATAGTTTGAGTTTGTGGGCATCGATGCTATAGTTAAAGCTATGATAGAGGATGTCAAACTCGAACAAAAAGGTGTCAGGATCTTCGGTTATCAGGCCATAAAACTTTAGGAGTGCAGAAGTGGGTATATTTTTGAGATTAGCATTGTTTATAAGGCTCGGTAGAGGAAATGAGAAAGTAGGTTGTGTCATTACTAGAGGTATTGGGAGCTGGAGTTGGTGCTAGAAAGGAATATTAGCTATAGGATTATTAACAACAGGTGCATTTGGGTTAGAATTATCGAGAAAGTTGGCCAAGATTTCAGTGAAAGGCCGAAGACCACTTATGTCAAAAGTCTTTGCTTCAGAGGAAGATTCTACAGGAAACTCGAGACTTGCGTCAACAAAAGGTAACTCAGATTCTTCAACTTCTTCATTCAAATTCACACTCTCCTGGAAAAAATCTATCATATTTGTCTCTTCTTCTTCCCCTTCAATGCATGCAAATGAATTTTTCACATTGGTGAATCAAATTTTGGACTATAAACCACTATTTAAAAACTAGCTAGAAATGAAAAATGACTCAGAAATTTTCTTAGCTTGACACCATCCCCGGCAATGGCACCAAAAATGAATTTCCTCACAATAGGTGCTCAGTAATCATGCCCAAAGCCTCTCTTACGAATATTTCATTCAATATAAGCATTACTTCTCCCACCATGAGGTGCATTTAGTTTGTCAACCCAGGGACGTATACTTGAAATGGTATGGCACTGTATATGCACTAAGTCCCTTAAAGAGTCATTCTACCTATGTTGCAGGAAGGTAAAATACATGAAAGGAATCTACGCTAGAGCTGCAAGAAAGGAAACACACTTACTCCTTACTGAAATGAATGCTACAAATTGCAAACTCTACTTAAACCTATTCTTTCAACCTAGAGAATTCACTATAACTATCCATGCAGGTGTTGTAGGAACATTCACAAAGTACAATGTTGTAGGAAGAAACTATAATCTTCTATCTAGAATGCTGGGAATTTTGAAAGTAAATCTACTCTACTCTACTCTAATCCACATCCCAAGTGGGCCCCCTTGGTCAACTTCTACTAATCTATTAACATATAAGATAAACCAAAAGTCACTTCATTATATTTCAAGAACTGATTATATAAGAATGATACATAAAACTGGAAATGAACTTGCTATGCAAGATGCAATAGAACAATGTATTCCAAACTTTTGAACTTACAAACTAACAGTCCCATCCCTATAAATAGAGGATCAACACTTTATTCTAAAATAAAAAAGGAAAGATCTGACTAAAATCACACCAGAGAGGAAAAAGGAAACGTAACAGCCCATGACATATGCAATGAAGTCTGGGTGACCAAGTCAACATGATGGGAGCGCGGAGGGAATATAGCAGCACCACATTCCTACATTTCTAGAATAGTGGCTCCTCATTTGTAGTAGTCGTGTCTTCTGGTGCCATGATGGTTACCCATCACAGCTGGTCTTCAACGTCCTCTTTAAATGATATTGACCACTCTCAAGCAGCTCCTACCTCCTGGCAGGTTAGTTATCATGCAAAGATATTCATACAAGTAAACTTAATCAAATTGATCCAAATATTAGAACACACATTTTGATTGCTATATGAAATATTTCATTATATATATATATAATATCGGAAAACATGACATAATTATCTACCCATGGGTTTAATGGTTCTAATTGTACTTTGACATAAGTTCAACTGATTATAAGTCCACAAATGTTTTGGTAATACCTAAAAATAGAGTATAAAGATTAATATAATAGAGATAGTAAATGGTCTCATCATTTATGTCAGAGAGCACACCCTAGTTTTATATTGAAAGAGGAGGTACACACTGTGTTAGGAAATACAAGTGACATTTTTCCTTTGCATGGACTAGACTCTCATAAAAAGAGATAGATTTAGTGATCATAGATGTATTATTTTAGTCATAAAGGTACCAATGAAATTTCACTTATGGGGAGATTTAGCACACCCAAATCTTGTTGAGTGATTTGGTGGTATGTGTACGAATCCTGCCCCTAGTGAGACATGCATAATCATAACTGTGTATCAAACAAAAATGCACTAAAACTATCAACAAATAGATCATACCACAAATGACATGTATTCTAATAGATACTACTCAATATATACCAAGATATTAAAGATCGAGGCAAGCATGAGGAGTTTGTATCAAAAAACAAAGATAAAATCAACATAAAAGGAACATGAACAAGCAGTCACTCATTCCAAAGATCTTTCCATGAATAGGATTGTGTGATGGTGAATTGATGAGTCGATGTCGCAAGGATACATCCTGATGGGCAAAGATTGATTGATAGTGAAAGGAGAATTTGTTGGCAATAGTTTGTGAAAGGAATAACAACTGAGAAAGTCAATTGGAAATTTGATTTGTGAAAATTCTTGTAGTCACTATGTCTAGGAAAAAGCTCAATGTCATGGAGTGAAGCTCAACATGCAGAAATATTTATGACAAGTGTTTATTGCGAACGCAGTGGCAAAACACTATGGCGGAGAAAGTGGATAGTGACTAGGAGAGAACTTACACAAATATAGACAGTGGGAGAGTTTATAATGGAAAATCAACGAATGACATGTAGGATGGTCTGAATAGATGATGGATCTAACTACACATGGCTCTTGAAATAGGTTTTCACCATGGTACTTATCCATTGCACCACCAAAGTAGTTTCACAAATGGATGGACTTATTTCTCTTTAATTTTTAGATTTTTTTTAGTTTTTTTTACTTTTTATTAGCAAAGTATTCACCAAGATAATAAGTTTTTTAGGACATTTTATGTTTTTTAGATTTTTTGGTTTTTTGTTGACTTTCAATGTACAAGAGTTGTTGACGAATTACGTATAGAAGCACTTTAGGTGCAAGATATTTACAGGATTAGGGATAGGATGTCCCTCTCATGTTGTGATATGATAGGCTCTAGAACCAAATTTAGTTTACTTCTTCTGAATCTCCATTCAAGAATGTTGATTTCACATCCATCTGATATACTTTAAAGTCTTTATGTGTTGCATAAGCAAGAAATAATCTCACAGCTTCTAGCCTAGCAACATGAGCAAATGTTTCTTCAAATTTTATGCCTTATTGTTGTGAGTATCCTTTACAAATGAGTCTAGCCTTATTTATTACCACTATTCCTTCCTCATCCATCTTGTTTCTGAAAACCCATTTAGTTCCTATCACATTTTTTTTCTTAGGTTTTGAAACTAATTCCCAAGTATTGTTTTTCTTTATCTATTTAATTTTTTCTTGCATAGCTTTAGTCCAAGATTCATCTCTACATGCTTCATCATTAGTTTTCGGTTCAACTTGAGAAATTAAACAAATTTCATCTCTAACTTTAGATCTAATCATCATTCCTTTACTTGCATCACTAATGATTTGATCTTCAGGATGGTTCTTCTTAGCATACCTCAGAGTCTTAGGAGTCTTAGTAAGATCAATTAATTCATCTTCAATCTCATTATCAACCATTAAAGGTTCTTTAGGTTTAGCAGTGACCTCTTTTATCTCTCAAATCTGGTCATAATCATACATTCTTTCCTGAATCTGAAACTTTTCATTTATTCTCACATTAGCGCTTTCAATCAACTTTCTCAATCTCATATTGAAACATTTATATGATTTTATGTTAGTAGAATAACCAAGGAAAATACCTTCATCACTTCTAGTAGCAAACTTCCCTATCTCATCATCTCTTTTGATATAACATTTACTTCCAAATATTCTTAAATATTTTATAGTAGGTGTATGACCAAACCATAATTCATAAGGAGTCTTACTTGTACCCTCTCTTATCTAAATTATTTTCAAGGTGTACTCAGAAGTACCAACCTCTTCTCTCCAATGAACATGTGATACATTTCCTTCCAGCAACATAGTTCTTGCAGTATCTAATATTGTTATGTTTCTTCGCTTTGTTATCCCATTCTATTGTGGTGTCCTAGGTGCAAATGTCTTTCTGAATATTCCATGCTCTTCACAATAGGAATTAAATAAATCTAATGTAAACTCACCATCTCTAACTGATCTCAAACATTTTATCTTTAAATTGGATTCATTCTCAACTTTTTCTTTGAATAGCTTGAATTTTTCAAATGCTTCATATTTCTCTCTCAAATATGTAACCCAAATCATTCTAGAAACATCATCAACAAAAAGTATAAATTACCTTTCACCATAATAAGATCTTTCTCTTATAGGACCACATAGATCTGTATGTACCAGATCCAACTTCCCTTTTGCTGAATAAGATTTGCTTTTAAAAATGCTTCTAATCTATTTCCCCATAACACACTCTCTACACATAGTGTTAGATGGTTTTACAATCTTAGGTAGATCTCTTACAACATTTGTCATACTTGCCTTCACAATGTTATCAAAGTTAACATGACAAAATCTTCTATGCCATAACCAACTGTCATCAACCTTCACAATAAAACAAGAAGCTTCAGATGTATTAAACTTATCTCCTATGTACACTGCTTCCAATCTTGTCCAAATCTCATGTGCAGAATCCAAGTCTTTTACTTCTATGAATTCACCTTCAGAAAGTGCATTGATCAATGATTCCCTTGTGACCATATTACATGAAAATAGCTTCTTCTCATCTTTAGTAGCCTTCTCCAATTCATCCTCAGTCGCTATCTTTCCCTTATTTTTTGTGATCATCCAGTAGTCAATTCCCAAACATAGAAAATGTGTTCTCATCTTGTTCTTCCAATTGTCATAGTTTTCAGGATCAAATTTTGGACTATCCTTCTTGTAGCAAGTCATCTTCAAGATCACCTCAATCTGTTAAGCTTTCTCTCTAAGGACCAGTATCTCTGATACTAATTGTTAGGGGTAACAGTCCAAGAGCACAATTGAGAGGGGGGTGAATCAGTTGTGATACAAAATATTTAACTTTAAACTTTATAAACCAAAACTTTAATGCAAATGTGTTATTCCAAGTCTGGTACTTGTCCTTGTTTTTGATTTCTAGAGTCGCCATATTATTTTTATGAATCTCAAAGCTTCTTAAGTCCTCATGTCCAAATTCTCAATGAAAGTGTCAACCTTGTGGTCCATCTGTGTTTGTGGAATTAGAAAATCCATTTGCTAACACTTTCCTTGAACAGGTTTGAACATACTTGAACAACCTTGAACTTGGTTCATGAGTGTTCAAGATTGTTCAAGCCGGTTCATACATTTTATGAAGGAATAGCAGGTGAATAAAGTCATCACTAAAAAGGGGCTTCATGTTTGCGGTGTGTGGAATTTTAATTTATCAAAGTTGGGAATTAGTGACTAAGCACGAAATATTCAGTTTAAGGATGAAGGCAAGAGATTAAAGCAGGAATAGACTTGAATAGTGGTGAACACATAAGAACACCCTTGAACTTAGTTCATTCATGTTCAAGAGATTTCAATGACTTTGAAAAGTGACACATGGAAAAAGAAAAAGAATATCAGCGTCACTCAGTTGTGGGCCCTACCTAGAAAGGATTTTAATGCAGAAAAGTATTGGCAGCGGTTAAGTGTGTTCGAGCTGTCAAATTTATGATGTATTCATGGGGCATAAAAGTTTGCGCAAGTGGCATTAATTTTTTGTATGTGTGAATGGTCACTTCATTCTCTGAGGTTTCATTGCCTTAATGATGGGTAATTAATTATCAAATCTATGGTATTCCTTATTTCAAACCCTTCTTAGCATTCATTATTTTTGAAATGTTGTCATTGTCTGTATGTAGGTAGATTAAAGGTAAGAGTTTTTGGAGCTCTAGTTGCAGAGATTTCTATAGTGATTAAGGTAAGTCAGGCTACAATCCCTACAGTGTTTAAATTTAAGAGCTTGTGAAATATGCGGAAGTTTCTGTGACAATTATCAGTCTGTTCTTACAAGTATGAAGTCTGCATTTCACTTGTTTCAAAGCGTGTCTAGTCTAGTATGTGAAAATCCCATTGTGATAGACACAGATTTAGAAGGATATGATGTAGAAGGAATTGTTGATAGGCTTACTGAGTCTGTAGAAGAAAATGTTCCTTCTCTCAAAATTTTGAGTAGTGGGTTGTGCATAGTTGCTTCTTTCCCTCCTGCAGTAGTTTGTCCTGAGCTAGTTCATGAGTGTATCCACAATTATGACCAGCGAGCCGAATCAATTCTCAAGAAAAATGGTGAGGTCTTGTTGGCTATAAATAGAGAAATTGTTTCTTCGGCCTTCCAAATTCAAGAGAAAACTTTTTTTGCTTTCTCTCCTATGCAGTCCCTTGTTAAGTTCAAACCAAATGCAGATGCAAATCACACCTCAATAGCCAAGCATTGGGTTATTAAAAACTCAGAGGGGAGGTTCCCATTTTCAGAAAAATCTCAATAGAAGTCATGTGCACCCATATACTAGTGATGTCATGGTGATGTTGCATAGAGTCAGAGGGTCACCTAAGGTGTTTTTCTTCTTAGATTGGTTGTTTTGTTATATTCAGATTGTTTTAGAAGGAAAATAGAAGTTGGATTGGGCCGAATTAATTGTAGACTCTATGAGAGAACATTTTAACAATTCCAAACTCACTGGATGTAGCTTTTTCATGTCTTCTTATCTGATGCACTGTCTAGCCTGTAGTAGGAAATGGGATGGGATGATTCATGAGCCTTGGATAGATGGAATGTTTGTTTTTGAGTATTTCCCCATTCTTTGTAAAGATAATGTAATTCATAATTACAGGAGGGTGCATGACACTTTTATGGGTAAACTCTATTTTAAGATGACTGGGGATTCAGCCAAAAGAATGAGTTCTCAAGCTCAGCAATTTGTGACAAGGTTTGGGAGTTTTTACATTCAATTTCCTAGGTTCACTTATATTAGAATTGGTGGTTTTGAAGATTCCCTTGAAAAATTACCTAGGTATGCCTTTGATTTCTTTATCTTTGCAGAAGTCTATAGGCAGCTTGCTACTATGCTTAAACATTTTCTTCTTGAAGAAGAATGGGAGAAATTTTTCCCATTACAGCTAGGTAAATTTTCATGCTTGACAATTGAAGATGCAATAAGTATTGGGAGTGACCTGAGTCATTTTGATTTCAATTATTACACAAAGAGGATAGGCTTTGATAACAAGAACTTTGCTAGTGGGAATCTAAGCCTTAGATCTCATTTGTTTCCAATTCCCCATCTAGAGGATTTTTGGGAAGATTGTGCAAATGAGTCTCAAGTTATGGAGAGAGGTCATAGTAGACTCTGCATATCTCAAATCCTATCCATGAGATTGCAGTTCAATATAGAAGGGGTGATAGATGATGGTTCCAACTTAGTCAAACCTAGTTTCAAAAGGCTCCTGGGGAATGAAGAGTTTGATATTGACTGGTCAAGGGAAGAGGAAGATGATATTAAGTGCAGGACACAGCATGTACTTAAATTAACCGAGGAATGGCTGCACACAAGAAGAGAATAGTCTAGTCCTAACTCAATTGTAGTTAAATCTTCAATTTTATTTTCCTCCCTCTCTGTTTCTAATCCTCATAAACCATCTAGTAATGCAGCTTCATCAGGTAAGCAGTGGAATAAGGATTCCAAGAAGAAATCTGTTGCAAAACTTTCCCCTGTGGCCTCACCTCGGCGCATTACTAGATCGAGATCCTGATCACAGAAAAAGAGAAAGATGACTCAAGAGAATGTAGAAACAGTCAATTTGGAGGATGACAAATTTGGGGATTTAAACTACCAAATTGGGGAAGATTAGCACATCGAAAAAGATATCTTTGATCTTGATGATGTGACTCTGGATTTAATGGATACCCCTACAAAGACTAGTGAACAATCAGTAGAAAAAAATGATACACCAAGATGGCTGACCTCTTTAGTGAATAAGAAATGGAGCTTGGTTCCAATAACTATTCCAGTGCAAGATATAGTCAGTAAATATGCTCAAAAGACTCCCAAGGCCAAGAAAGTTAAAAGTATAGCACGGATGTTTGCTGATACTAAAACTGGGAAGTGGACAGTTGAAGTAGCCACCTACAGACTGAAGGAACAAAAATGGGATGTTGCAGTTGAATACTTTGAAGTCACTAAAATTGAAGTAGGGACTATGGATAGAGCGGGAAAGAATCACCTCTTCAAAGAGACGGCCCAACAGATGTTGATAACATCATGGCAGGATAGTAAGGAAAAGAAAGAACTGAAGCAGATGATAGTCTCACTCTCTCAGTTCATAAATACTTTCTACAACTTTGATGTCATGCAAGTGACCCAATCTTCACAGTTATTTGACCCAAACTTGGCCGAAAGTAAAACTTTGCTGAATCAAGTTCAGAGGGGTCGAACACTAGTGTCCTAAGTTGATGAGTGGATGTCCCAAGTGCTTAACAGTGGCCGACAATATATCAAAGATTCACACTTAGTTCTTCATGACACAGAGGTTGTAATAGGAGAATTGCAAACCTAGCGCCAGGTCTGGGATGGAGAGGAGGAAAAATGGGTGTCGGCGAAGACAAAGTTTATGGAGATAGAGAGGTATGGTTTCAACAAATTCTGCATGGAAAAATCCCTCAAAAGGCACTGAGGAATCCATTTTCTTCATCCTTAGGAAGAACATCAGCTGGAGTATCTCTCTAATAAGGGGAACCATTACAGAAAACAAATAATATGAGTCCGAAGCTAAGCAAATTCAGAAGGTTGCCTTGAACAATTTGAAGGTGATCAATTTCACTTATACTTATCCATCAGTATTATACGGTGATCAGGAATTGAAGGGCACTCTAGAAGATTTTGACTTAGTGATAAACATTATCAGAGAAAAGGTTAATCATAAAGCCTCTGACCTAACTCAGATGGCAAGGATCAAATCTATGCTATATCTATGTGTGGATCAGCTGCCTAATGTCATAGAAAAGGTGAAGAAATTGAAGTGGAGTAAAGAGGCCTCAATGGCCCTGATAGTGAACTCTAAGATCTTGCATCTGTCATTCGTGAAGGAACTGGTCCAGGCATATAAAGAATGGAAACCTACCCAATCAATTACCGAAGAAGAAGGGAGTCAAGTGGGGAGCGAGGATCATGTAGTGGACAAGGAACCAGATTTGGTTATTTAGTTTTAACTTGGTTAACATGCAAACTCTTAAGGATGTGTGTCCTTTTTCTACTGGTTTGGTTATATAACTAATTGCCTGAGAGGTTGTGTTTTTTGGGAGACCTCTCGGTGCTCTGATACTATATATTTGGCTGCTAAAACTTTTAAAAGGGTCAAAAAAAAATCATCACTAGTAGATAATAGATTTTGGTAGTGATAGTTTTGTCTTTGAGAAGGTTAAAGGAATAGATAGTAGTAATTGAATGTGATTGAAAAAAAATAGATTTCATGCAATTGCCTATGTAGTAATTTTTGAAATATATTACAGTGAGGTTTATCGAATCTGTGTTATTTGAAAACCAAAAATGAAGTGCCCTGAGTTGACATCTTGTTTATCCTGTTATGTATATGTCTATTGATTCATAATATCTAAATTCTAGATTCTATCTATTTTCTATTATCTTTAGCTGAGAAGTTGTTTATTTTTCATGAAATGCAATCGGGGAAGTAACTATGATTTTCTTCCCATTTATTATTCAGTTTTATTTCCTTTACAATTGTTCAGTAGCATATCATCTAAGAATGATATTGCAACCTTTATAAGCTTTCAAGTTAAAAGCTAACCAGTTAAACTGTTATCAAATTTTATTGAAAATGAATATTAGGGAGTTGTATCTGTAACAAAATTCAGAGGGAAGTGATCATAAAGGATACTTACCCAACTGTTAGAGATAGTTTGTCTTTTATGGGTGATAGGGTGAAACTTAAAAGAGTATTTGTAGAAAGACAAATCTGTTCGCTAACAGATGTTTGGCAACTCTACTGGGGAGCACTCACAGTGTAGACCTATTTTTAAATGCTTTATTTTATGAACAAGATATGGTCCTACCAGCTGTGGTGATACCAAACTAGGAGGAGCAACCTCTTTTCATTCAACCAGATCTTAACTTCCAAAATACCCAAGAGGATATAATTTCTAATTTGAACACTGTTGCTTGGGATTTAAAGACCAGCTATCACCAGTATCAACAAGTTCTCCTAGTTTTAGAAGAAGAGGAAGATATAGGAGAGTGGCTGAGGGGGCTCCCAATCGCCCAAGAGGCACAAATTGTTGACAGAGCTATCTAGAGGCAATAAAAGAATACAATACTAGATTCTCTACCATATACCAAGTCCTAGAGGAAGGAGGGCATTTTTGACACTTTTTATGAGAGTTTGCAAAATCTCCATTTTCTGACCTCTTACATTTCAAAGCCCAAAGCCAAGAGTATACCTACTTCCCCTCCTAAAGCCTCTTCGAATACTTCTCCATCTAGTAGTGTCTGGCAAGCTTTGACTTTGTCTGGTATTCAAGCACTACCACTAGTAACAATCTTTCTAGTTGCAGTCATGGCTCAACCATGGGGTGCAGTAGTTGGTCCTTTAAATTTAGGAGCTCATCATCCCCTCCCTAAAGGTATTAAAGAAGTCTTGCCTAAATTTTTTGGAGATGGTAAAGTCTTGGTAGATGGACATTTGAATGCATTCAATGTGGCTACCGCCATTTTGGCAGTGCAGCATGAAGATGTAGCCGTCAGGCTCTTTGCACAATCCCTCTCAGAGGGAGCTGCATAATGGTTTGGTCACTTGCCCGCTGGGTCTATCACAAACTGGAAAACCATGAAGACCACATTTGAAGGACATTTTAAAGGGGTTGATGATGAACATTCCCTACTGGCACAATTAACACAAATGAAGAAAGAGATTCATGAACCAATGAGAGACTATGTGGCTAGATATAACAAAGTTATTCACAAAATTCCTACTGCCAAAAGATCGACCCCAGAAAACCAACAATGTTTCTTTGTAAACTCTATGCCCACGGACATAGGTTTTCACTTAAGAAGGAGTAGACTGATTTAGCTATTGCCCAAGGTCAGGCCACTGAGTTAGAAGATGATCTTATCATAGCAAGGAAATAATCAAGACTAACCAAGTTACTGAGAGGGGAGGGGTGAATCAGTAACTCTTAAAACTTTTAAAACATTTCTGCACTTGTATAATTTTAACCATTCATTTATCTAATCTTCTGCAAGCATGAAAATGTAATCATTCATAACACATAACACAAAGATTGGTAACCCAGAGACCTTCCAAATAGAAAGTAAAACTGGGGTGGGGATGGTACCCACAAAACTTTGGTACTGCAGTATAAA
>MU226367.1:1066109-1087187 GCA_018584345.1 Thuja plicata | reverse complement strand
GGTAACCACTGGTGACTCGGTGATAACTGACTTCTCGGTTGGCTTCAACTGATGGCTCGGTAGTTATGGTGAAGCTCGGTGACTACCGTCTGCTCGGTACATGTTGCTCTTCTCGGTAACCGCTGAGTTGTTCATATGCTTGGTGACCACTGTTCTGCTCGGTATGAACTGTTTAACCGGTGAATGCTCGGTATAGACTGTGGACTGAGTGATGAGCTCAGTAAGCATTCAGAATCGAATAAGTGTTTTCACTAAGTTTTTTCACTGATGACAAATATATCATAATTCCAACACACGGACATAGGTTTTCACTTAAGAAGGAGTAGACTGATTTAGCTATTGCCCAAGGTCAGGCCACTGAGTTAGAAGATGATCTTATCATAGCAAGGAAATGGAGAAAGGACATACATACTCCTCACTCTCAACCTTTTTCTTCTGCTCCTACAAATCAAGTTATTCAGAGACTTATGAATGATGTAATTGCCTTGAAGAGGCAATTACCAAAGAAAGGATCTTCATTTCCTTCCCCTTATCAAGATATTAGTCAAAAGAAGCCTAATTAATGGCATGGCAAAGCCCCCTTTCTTCCTTCTAATCAATCAAGATTGTCCCTGGAAGCTTCACCAAAAGAGGCTATCATGTTTTCTTTTCACCTGACAACGGATCATGATCGTAATTCATGCCTAGATATGCAAAGACATGTACAAATGGAAGCCACAAAAGATGTGTTAGGGGAATGTACTATAGAAGAAGTGCCTCAAGATAGACCTGGCGACTCTAGCTCATACTACTTAGAATACGAATCTGACTCAGAAAGAGGAGATATTCTGATCACTCTTGAGGATCCTTCTTGTGCCATGCTTACTCAAAATCAAAAGGCTTCAAAGAACACTCCAACATTATCAGGCATTTTTTAGATGACCAGAGATCTTGTAAGTAATTCTTTTTCCCCCAGTCCTCAGACTCTTCATGTTAAGGTTGTCCAAAAATATTCTAGCATGTCCTCTTTTGATACTGTAGAATTTTGTAAGTCTTCTGCTATCCAAATCTCTCCTATTGAATATCTAAGATTAAATCCCAAAGAACTTGATAAGTTGGTCAAGTACATCAAGCATGACCTTCCAAATCCATCTCAATCTAATCAGTGTACTATAAATCAAATTGACAACCCAGTTGACTCTCCCACAGTTGTTTTACCATTTGTTATGAATCAGAGTGACACTGCCACTACTCCTACCTTAGAATTGAAATGTGAAGTTGATGAAATTAGAAAGCCCGACCCCTTTTATATTTCTCTGCTCCTTAACGATCTTAAACTGAGTAATTGCATTATATACTTAGGTGCCTTTGATAACATTATGCCATCATCTATTGCCAAGCTTTAGGCTTAACCATGACTAAAACTTTTGGTAGGTGCTATTCTATGGATGAGAAATAGGTACCCTTAATAGGTCAATTTAAAGATGCCCAAGCTGTTTTAGCCGCTTATCCCGATAAGAGACTCAAATTGACCATTTTAGTGGCAGATATACTTGTAAGCTATGGGATGCTATTGAGCATAACTTTCTATAGAGACATGGGTGGGGAAATAAAGATGGATTGGTCAGAAGTTGTTATCCCTATTGGAAAGAAAAAGGTCAAACTGGAACCTGAAGCTAAAAATAAATACACTATAATCTCATATGATGATCCCAAGGCACAAATCTTATTCCAAGACTGTGATTTTGGTAACTACATGATTTTCTCAAATGAAGCTCCTCCTATTTTTGTAGACTGTGGGGAAAAGGAGAAAATCTGGTTAATGGAGTTTGATGGTAGTTGTGCCAGTGAAGACTCTGGAGCTGGTGTAGTATTTAAAGGCCCGGATGATCAATATATCCCTTTCTCTTCCAAATTGGATTTTAAAAATACTAATAATAGTGCCAAATATGAGGCTTTGTTATTAGGGTTGAGAGAGGCAAAGACACTGGGAATTGAGGCAATTGTTGTGAAAGGTGATGCTGAACTGATTGTTAAACAAGTGAAGGGTCAATTTACAGTAAAAAATGAATGCCTGAAACATTACAGAAACTTAGTGTGGGATATAATTATTTTCTTTTGAAGCTTTTTCCATAGAAGCCATTCCCAGGAGTCTCAATACAAGAGTCGATTCCCTAGTTGTATCAGTGTTGCTACTACTCCCTCACCTAGACTTTAAAATAGACACATATAGGGTTGAGATGATATATATACCTATCATTCTGGATAACATTAAACATCTACAAGTCTTCGAAGATGATTCCTGAATTAAGGATTTCATGGCTTGTATAGAATTTTTCTCATCCATCTACTTTGAAGGAATGAATGAAAATGGTGAAGAGCCTAATTATGAGTCCTTACCAGAAGAAGAAGTTGTTCAGCTGAAGAGTAATAAAATTCCCAAGGGTTTGGTTTCCTTAGAAAACTTGTTTTCTAGAAAAGATGATAGTTTCATTTCAAGGAAAAACACTCCGTCAGATGTGCAAAAATAATATGACAAAGTGAATATTGGTACTACAGCAGAACCTAGGTGGATATCTGTAGGTAAGACTCTGTCTGTTTAGGAGAAGAAAAATCTTTAGATCTTGTTGACAGCCTACATAGATGTGTTTTCTTGGGGCTATAGTGGTCTTAAAGATTTTTGGAAAGGGAAATTTAGCCATCATATCCCTCTTAAACCTAAGTCAAAGCCCTTCAGGCAAAAACTTCAAAGTTACAATCCTAAAGTTTTTGAAGCAATTCTGAAAGAAGTAGAAAACATGATAAAAGCCAAAATCATTTACTCTATTCATCACTCAACCTGGATAGCAAATATTGTTCCTGTCAGAAAGAAGAATGGTGAAATAAGGATCTGTGTAGATTTCTAAAATTTAAACCAAGCCAGTCTAAAGGATGACTATGCCCTGCCCAAGATGGAACATATTTTACAGGCGGTTGTCGGATCAAAAATGATGTCTCTACTTGATGGTTTTTCATGATATAATTAGGTGAGTGTGTTTGATGAAGATAAATAGAAGACTGCTTTCACCATGCCATGGGGAACTTTTGCCTATAACAGAATGCCCTTTGGCTTGATTAATGCAGGGGTCCAAAGGGCAATGGATTCTTCCTTTGCTGATTTGAAAAATAGAATTATAGTAAATTATCTTGATGATTTGACTGTTTACTCTACAAGAAGGAAACATCATGTTAGAGTTCTCAAATCAGTCCTACAGAGGTGCAGAGACCATGGCATATCACTTAATCCTAAAAAATCTATTTTTGGTGTGACTAAAGGGAATTTGTTGGTCCATATTGTGTCCAAAGAAGGGATCAGGGTCGATCCTAAGAGAGTAAAATCAATTCAACAAATTAGTCTACCTTCAACCAGAATAGGAGTCAAATCTTTCTTTGGCCAGATTAACTTCTTGAGAGCCTTTGTCCCAGATTTTTATGAACTAACCAAGCACATTGTAGGAATGATGCGTGAAAAGAATCCCTTTAAATGGACAGAAGAAGGTAGAAAAGCTTTTAGTGTGATCAAAACTGCTATAGAAAATTCCCCAACTTTAGTTTACCTCAACTACAAAAAATATTTCATCATTTACTGTTATGCTTCCGATCACACTTTGTCGGGAATTCTAACCCAGAAGGATGTTTCAGGGAATGAAGTGCCCATCGCTTTCATGAGTACACCATAAAAAAATCATGAACTAAAATACTCCCCCATAGAGAAACAAGCCTTTGCTATAGTGAAATCAGTTAAGCAGTTTAGATTCTATATCCTTCATTCTCATTCCATAGTGTATGTCCCCGATTCAGCAGTGAAAGTGCTTCTCATGCAACAAGAAATAGCCATGGACAAGAGAGCAGCATGGGTGACAAAGATTCAAGAATATGACTTAACAATAAATCCCACCAAACTTGTCAAGGGAAGGGGGCTCTATAAATTTATCGTGAAAAATATAAGTCAACTTGAAAATCCAGAATGTGAAGCATCTTAAGTGTTGTTGGTCAGTTTGATAGATTCCTGGTTGTGCGACATTGCTTATTTCCTAACTTATGGAGAATGTACAAAAAGACTGACACCTAAGGAAAGGCATACTTTGAGACTTTAGGCTATAAAATATGTAATATGGTAGGGTGTATTGTATAAGAGAGGCCTTAACGGCACATTTCTAAGATGTGTGGATAAAAGTCAGCAGTTACAGTTGCTTAAAAATTTTCATGAAGAGGCTTGCGGAGGTTATTTCTCATCTACTGTGACAGCGTTCAAAATTCCTCAAAATTGTTTCTACTGGCCAGGGATGTTCAAGGATGCTTATGCATTCATCAGAAACTGTGAAAAATGTCAGTTGTTCTCTGGGAGACCCCAATTAGTTGCCTTTCCTTTGAAGCCAATTGTAGTAAGTGAACCATTCAAGTAATGGGGAATTGATTTCATTGGTCCTGTTAATCCTCAGTTAAGTGTAGGTCATGTTTACATACTAACAGTGATTGACTATTTCACTAAGTGGGTTGAGGCCATCCCAACCAAGAAGGCTAATTCTCAAGTGGTGTGTGATTTCTTAAAAGATAATATTCTGGTGCGTTTTGGAGTACCTCATAAAATTGTAGCTGATAATGCTACTTACTTCTCTTCACAGGAGTTGTCCCTTTTCTATTTTTATCATAGTATCTCTCTGTCTCATTCATCCGATTATTTTCCTCAAGGAAATGGGCAGGCCGAGTCAAGCAACAAAAATTTGATAATGATCATGAAGAAGTTGGTATATGATAGTGGCAAGAATTGGCACAAGAAACATTATGAGGCTCTTTGGGCTGATAGAATTACTCCCAAGAGAGCGATCAACATGGCACCCTTTGAATTGGTGTATGGGATAGGTGCACAAGTCTCAGTTCTTTTGGAACTTTTAGTAGCTAAATTGTAGATGGTCATTGAAGACCAAACATTTAAAGACTCTTTGGAGAAAAGGATCATGTATTTGCATAAGCTAGAAGAAGAAAGAGAAGCTTTGGTTAATAAAATTACTAAACATCAAGCCAGAGTGAAAAGTATATTTGACGGGAAGGCGAGACCTAGAAGTTTTATGAAAGGAGATGAGGTCTTTCTATGGGATAAAAGGAAAGCTCTAAAAGGCACCCACAGTAAATTTGAATCACTTTGGAAAGGGCCCTTTTTTATTACTGAAGAAATGGGAACCAACACTTTTAAGTTGGCGTACCCTAATGGAATGATCTTGCCATTTTCTTATAATGGGCAAGATCTCAAATTGCTGAAGCTCTAGTTTGGTTTCTTGTGTTCTATTGTATATATTAGTCTTTGTTTTCTTTTAGGTTGTGTGTCTTTCCTTTCTTGTGTGTTTTTCTGAGCCCTTTGCAGTAGTTTGCGAAACTAGATTTTTTGAGTTCTCTGACTTCTGAGAAAAGCCAGTCCCCAGTCAGAGCTGGTGTTAGTCCAAGTCTGGTACTTGTCCTTGTTTTTTATTTCTAGAGTCACCATATTATTTTTGTGAATCTCAAAGTTGCTAAAGTCCTCATGTCCAAATTCTCAGCGAAAGTGTTGACCTTGTGGTCCATCCGTGTTTGTGGAATTAGAAAAATCATTTGCTAACACTTTTCTTGAACAGGTTTGAACATACTTGAACAACCTTGAACTTGGTTCATGAGTGTTCAAGAGTGTTCAAGCTGGTTCATGAATTTTATGAAGGAATAGCAGGTGAATAAAGTCATCACTAAAAAGGGGCTTCATGTTTGCGGTGTGCAAAATTTTAATTGATCAAAGTTGGGAATTAGTGACTAAGCATGGAATATCCAGTTTAAGGATGAAGGCAAGAGATTAAAGAAAGAATAGACTTGAACAGTGGTGAACACATAAGAACACCCTTGAACTTAGTTCATCTGTATTCAAGAGTGTTCAATGATTTTCAAAAGTGACACGTGGCAAAAAAAAAGACTATCGTCGTCACTCAGTTGTGGGCCCTACCTAGAAAAGCTTTTAATGCAGAAAAGTATTGGCGGCGGTTAAGTGTGTTCGAGCTGTCAAATTTATGATGAATTCATTGGGCATAAAAGTTTGCACAAGTGGAATTAATTGTTTTCATGTGTGAACGGACACTTCATTCTCTGAGCTTTCATTTCCTTAATGATGGAGAATTAATTGTCAAATCCATGGTATTCCTTATTTAAAACCCTTCTTAGCATTCATTATTCTTGAAATGTTGTCGTTGTCTGTATGTGGGTAGATTGAAGGTAAGGGTTTTTGGAGCTCCAGTTGCAAAGATTTCTACAATGATTAACGTAAGTCAGGCTGCATTCCCTATAGTGTTTAAATTTAAGAGCTTGTGAAATATGTGAAAGTTTCTATGACAATTATCAGTCTATTCTTACAAGTATGAAGTCTGCATTTCACTTGTTTCGAAGCGTGTCTAGTCTAGTATGTGAAAATCCCATTGTGATAGACACAGATTTAGAAGGATATGATGTAGAATAAATTTTTGATAGGCTTACTGAGTCTGTAAAAGAAAATGTTCCTTCTCTCAAAATGTTGAGTAGTGGGTTGTGCATAGCTGCTTCTTTCCCTCTTGCAGTAGTTTGTCCTGAGCTAGTTCATGAGTGTATCCACAATTATGACCATCGAACCGAATCAATTCTCAAGTAAAATGGTGAGGTCTTGTTGGCTGTAAATAGAGAAATTGGTGCTTCGGCCTTCCAAATTCAAGAGCAAACTTTTTCCACTTTCTCTCTTGCGCAGTTCCTTGCTAAGTTCAAACCAAATGTAGATGCAAATCACACCTCAATAGCCAAGCATTGGTTATTAAACACTCATAGGGGAGGTTCTTGTTTGCCCAAAAATCTCAACAGAAGTCATGTGCACTCATATAATAGTGATGTCATGGTGATGTTGCATAGAGTCAGAGGGTCACTAAGGTGTTTTTCTTCTCAGATTGGTTGTTCTGTTATATTCAGATTGTTTTAGAAGGAAAATAGAAGTTGGATTGGGCCGAATTAATTGCAAACTCTATGAGAGAACAACTTAACAATTCCAAACTCACTGGATGTAGCTTTTTCATGTCTTCTTATCTGATGTACTATCTAGCTCATAGTAGGAAATGGGATGGGATGATTCATGAGCCTTGGATAGATGGAATGTGTGTTTTTGAGTATTTCCCCATTCTTCATAAAGATAATGTAAATCAGAATTACAGGAGGGTGCATGACACTTTTATGGGAAAAATCTATTTTGAGATGACTGGGGATTCAGCCAGAAGAATGAGTTCTGAAGCTCAACAATTTGTGACAAGATTTGGGAGTTTTTACATTCAGTTTCCTAGGTTCACTTATATTAGAATTGGTGGTTTTGAAGATTCCCCTGCAAAATTACCTAGGTATGCCTTTGATTGCTTTATCTTTGCAAAAGTCTGTAGGCAGCTTGCTATTGTGCTTAAATGTT
This sequence comes from Thuja plicata, assembly GCA_018584345.1. NCBI lineage: Eukaryota > Viridiplantae > Streptophyta > Pinopsida > Cupressales > Cupressaceae > Thuja > Thuja plicata. Next base: position 1,079,737 of record MU226367.1, on the reverse strand, counting down.
TTCTTCCTAAAGAAGAATGGGAGAAAGTTTTCCCATTACAGCTAGGTAAATTTTCATACTTGACTATTGAAGATGCAATAAGTATTGGGAGTGACCTGAGTCATTTTTATTTCAAGTATTACACAGAAATGACAGGCTTTGATAACAAGAACTTTTCTAGTGGGAATCTAGGCCTTAGATCTCATATGTTTCTAGTTCCCCATCTAGAGGATTTATGGGAAGATTGTGCAAATGAGTCCCAAGTTATGGAGAGAGGTCATAGTAGACTGCATATCTCAAATCCTATCCATGAGATTGTAGTTCAATATAGAAGGGGTGATAGATGATGGTTCCAACTTAGTCGAACCCAGTTTCAAAAGACTCCTAGAGAATGAAGAGTTTGATATTGACTGGTCAAGGGAAGAGGAAGACAACATTAAGTGCAAGACACAACATGTACTTAAATTAACTGAGGAATGGCTGCAGACAAGAAGAGAATAGTCTAGTCTTAACTCAATTGTAGTTAAATCTTCAATTTTATTTTCCTCCCCCTCTGTTTCTAATCCTCATAAACCATCTGGTAATGCAGCTTCATCAGGTAAGTAGCGGAATAAGGATTCCAAGAAGAAATTTGTTGCAGAACTTTCCCCTTTGGCCTCACCTCGGTGCATTACCAAATTGAGATCTCGATCGTAGAAAAAGGGAAAGATGACTCAAGAGAATGTAGAAACAGTCAATTTGTAGGATGAAAAATTTGGGGATTTAAACTACCAAATTGGGAAAGATGAGCAAATCAAAAAAGATCTCTTTGATCTTGATGATGTGACTCTGGATTTAATGGATACCCCTGCAAAGACTGGTAAACAATCAGCAGCAAAAAATGATACACCAAGATGGCTAACCTCTTCAGTCAATAAGAAATAGAGCTTGGTTCTGGTATCTATTCCAGTGCAAGATATAGTCAGCAAATATGCTCAAAAGACTCCCAAGGCCAAGAAAGTTAAAAGTACAACACAGATGTTTGCTGATACTAAAAATGGGAAGTGGACAGCTAAAGTAGCCACCTACAGACCAAAAGAAGATAAATAGGATGTTGCAATTGAAGACTTTGAAGTCACTAAAATTGAATTAGGGACTATGTATAGAGCGGGAAAGAATCACCTCTTCAAAGAGATGACCCAACAAATGTTGATAACATCATGGAAGGATAGTAAGGAGAAGAAAGAACTAAAGTAGACAATAGTCTCAGTCTCTCAGTTCATAAATACTTTATGCAACTTTGACGACACACCACTGACCCAATCTTTATAGGTATTTGACCCAAAATCGGTGGAAGGTAAAACTTTGTTGAATCAAGTTCAGAGGGGTCAAACACTAGTCTCCTCAGTTGATGAGTGGATGTCCCAAGTGCTTAACAGTGGCCGACAATATATCAAAGATTCACACTTTGTTCTTCATGACACAGAGGTCATAATGGGGGAATTGCAAACCTAGCGCCAGGTATGGGATGGAGAGGAGAAAAAATGGGTGTCGGCGATGACAAAGTTTATGGAGATAGAGAGGTATGGTTTCAACAAATTTTGCATGGAAAAATCCCTAAAAGGCACTGAGGAATCTATTTTCTTCATCCTTAGGAAGAACATCAATTGGCGTATCTCTCTAATAAGGGGCACCATTATAGAAAACAAAGAATATGAGTCTAAAGCTAAGCAAATTCTGAAGGCCGCCTTGAACAAGTTGAAGGTGATCAATTTCACTTATAGTTATCCATCAGTATACGGTGACCAAGAATTGAAGGGCACTCTAGAAGCTTTCGACTCAGCGATAAAGATTATCAGAGAAAAGGTTAATCCTAAAGCCTCCAACTTAACTCAGATGGAAAGGATCAAATCTATGCTATATCTGTGTGTGGATCAGCTACCCAATGTCATAGAAAAGGTGAAGAAATTGAAGTGGATTAAAGAGGCCTCAATGGCCCGGATAGTGAGCTCTAAGATCCCGCATATGTCATTCGCGAAGGAGCTGGTCCAGGCATATAAAGAATGGAAACCTACCCAATCAGTTACCGAAGAAGAAGGGAGTCTAGTGGGGATCAAGGATCATGTAGTGGACAAGGAACCCAATTTGGTTATTTAGTTTTTACTTGGTTAACGTGCAAACTCTTAAGGACATGTGTCCTTTTTCTACTAGTTTGGTTATATAACTAATTGCCCGAGAGGTTGTGTTTTTCGGGAGACCTCTCGGTGCTCTGATACTATATATTTGGCTGCTAAAATTTTAAAAGGGTCAAAAAAAACTCATCGCTAGTAGATAATAGATTTTGGTAGTGATAGTTTTGTTTTTGAGAAGGTTAAAGGAACAGATAGTAGTAATTGAATGTGATTGAAAAAAAATAGATTTCATGCAATTGCCTATATAGTAATTTTTGAAATATATTACAGTGAGGTTTATAGAATCTGTGTTATTTGAAAACCAAAAATGAAGTGTCCTGTGTTGACATCTTGTTTATCCTATTATGTATATGTCTGTTGGTTCATAATATTTGAATTATGGATTCTATCTATTTTCTGTTATCTTTAGCTGAGAAGTTGTTTATTTTTCATGAAATGCAATCGGGGAAGTAATTGTGATTTTCTTCCCATTTATCATTCAGTTTATTTCCTTTACAATTGTTTAGTAGCATATCATCTAAGAATGATATTGCAGCCTTTATAAGCTTTTGGGTTAAAAGCTAACCAGTTAAACTGTTATCAAATTTTATTGAAAATCAATATTAGGGAGTTGTACCTATAACAAAATTTAGAGGGAAGTGATCATAAAGGATACTTACCCAACTGTTAGAGATAGTTTTTCTTTTAAGGGTGATAGGGTGAAACTTAAAAGAGTATTTATAGAAAGACAAATCTGTTTGCTAACAAAATGATAACATAGTAAATGCCAACACGATAACATAATACTTGTTGTCGAGGAAACCTTGTTAAAGGTAAAACCCTAGTGGGAATTAGCACCCAAAAATGATGTACTGAGAGTATATTATCCCTGTTAAAATATTTAGCCATGTTAGGAGCTTATTACAACATTATAGTACATAGTCTGTGTTAAAGGACAGACCCTGTTTGGAGTCAAGAGTAACAGTGGGCTCACTACCCAAGTACACTGCCCAAAGAAGGTTAAGTCCACCCTCAAGGATTAACAATCTAAACAAGTGTATATAGAGAAATATACAATCCAGTGAAATGTCTGATAGCAAATGTCATTCCTTGGTCAGTTCCAATGAAGTATTACAATCACAAACTCTACTCTACATCCAACAGCCAAATAAGCCTCTAAGCTTCCACACTTCTATGTCTTCAAAAATACCTTCTCACCATACCTCTATCTTTTCAAAACAAAAGATATCTCATATATACCCTATTATAACAATTGATTAGGTCATCCTATTAAGATTTCCCAATATAAATAATTAATTAGGTCAGCCTCTTAAGGCTTTCCAATATACAAATAATTATTTAACCCCTTGCTAAGATACACACAGTACCTAAAAAAAGTGAATATCAATTATAATACATCATATATACTCCAAGATATGTAATCCATGCTTACAGTCCATAATACATGCTACATCTCTGAAGTCAACCACCAAATAGATCTCCTCCAGAATACACGCCATAGCTAACATCACCAACATGTTCACAACTATCGATCAATACCCAACATTCATCAATGTGTCATCTATCATCCTTTAAGCTTGCATACCCTAAAACATCTTCACCTATAAGATATACCCAAAACACAAAGACCTGCTCTGTCAAGCATCACTGTCACAGTCCAAAAACCAATCTTCACTAAAACATCTGTAACATCACCAATATGCAATATTAATCCAAGTGACCTTAGGAATAAGTTCATCACACATCCTTATTCATATATGTATCTTCGATCATTCTAATTCATGCGTACAGTGTCTGTCCACTTCTGTCAGTTATCATAACCAGTTGTTCTCTCAATAGAAACATATGTTGACATCAGTGACAAAACATGAATGTCAAAAACATAAATAGTACCCAAATCTAATATCATCCAACACAAAGGTCCCATCAAACATTGTCTTTGGTTGATAACTTTGATGTGTAGTAATTTATGGCATTCTATGGGATCTTGGTAAGGTAGGAAATTCTAATATTAACAATGAGTATTCACTCATTCCTTGGTCCTTTAAATGTAGTTGTTTTATCATGCTTATTAAGGAAGAAGCATTTTCTTTACTTGAAGAACTAGGTGTATACTCCACTTTATTCATTCCTTTATTAGAAGATAAAGGATTTGAATTCTCTTGATGATTATAAGTATTTGCGAAACTAGGACCACCTACTTCTCTATTATATGGGACAAGGACATCTGTCACTGGTTTCATGGTGTTGCAATATTGAAATGGATTTGAGTCACCAGGAATGCTTATTTCTTTCCATTAAAATGGAAACTTGAGACATTGGTGATAGGAAGATGGCATTGCTTGCATCTCATGTATCCATGTCTTCCTAAAAGTATGTTGTAGGAAAGATTCGAGTCATAGACTTGACACACTACATTATTTTCAATAGGTCCCACTCTTATTGGTAAAACTACCAGTCCTCTAGAAGATCTCTCTTCATCATCATATGCTCTGATAGTGGTTTTTATCTTTAGATTATCCTACTAAATGTACCCATCTTAATATACAAATACTTAATCTCACCCCTACATCTATCAGCACTCATCTTACTCGATGTTTATGAATCAAGACTTCAATATGAAGGGGGTTATTATGAGGGTGATTTAAAGATAAGTCATATTCTTTTGAAAATGATAGATAATGAGGTGAAGTTAAATGTCCCACCATGGTCTGGAACTGATCAACACCCAAATTTTTAGGTATATTTGTCTCCAATAGATTTTTTCTAGGATATCCTTGTGCTTTGGCGAAAGCTTTAACAACTCTAAAATGGAGATATGTGTGGGGATTTTGTGTAGTTGATCCATGATGTCATATTGTTGAGGAGTGGATGTTTTCTTGGAAGTTTCCCCCTTCAAAGTAACCTTGCTTTGATTTCTAGTGACTATGGTGGAAGATTCTTTCTCATGTTTATCTTTGATTATAATCACGTTAAGTCTATCATAAAAAATGGAAGGATTATTGATAGTATTTTCATACGAATGGGAAAAGTTAGATTTGTTTCCTTGATTTATTTTTGAAGTGTTTGAAGCTATAATTGAAATAATTGTTATATTTTCATTGATGTCAAACCTTAACTAGTAAGATAGTTGTTATCTTGTAAAGTGCCATATCAATTGATTGATGAAGAAGATTTGAAAAGAGGAGATAACAAGAAGACCTGGTGAAATAGTTGAGTTATGTGAAGCTACAATGGGTACTTGATGAGATTTCATGTTGGTAAGGTAATATGTTGTTTATCTTTAACACCAAGTGAAGTTTGGAAGACTAAAATTTTAGTCTTGATCGAGTAATGGAGCAGAAGATTAAGGAACTTATGTTTATGTTGAGTGATGTGAGTGTCGACCGAGCATTAGTACATGCCAAGAAAATTTAGTGTCGACCGAGCATCACTATTTATTGAGCGTCAGTAAATTACTGAGTTATCTAGTGATGACCAAGCAGAAGAATACAGTGATGACCGAGTGTCAGTATTTTGATAGTTTGAGGAAGATTTGAGATCCCAGCCAACATAGTTGACTTATTGGGATATGTAAAGTGTATTTAAGATAAGAATGATTGTTGTGGAGAATTAAATGAGCATTTAATATATGTTTAACCATTTTTATGTATGTATTCAAGAAGGATTTTTAATATGTATTCTACAAGGTAGATGGAAAACAAAATGTTGGAAGGATTTGCTGGATATGACCAAACCCTAAGATCTACGGTGATGATTAAGCAGAAAAAGATTTAGATACCTAATCAGAGATGTATAAGACTAACCTAATTGCAGGTTATGTGTGTGGAGGTTAATTCAATTGATTGGAAAATCTAATCATAAGGCAGAAAGGGCTGAGAAGAGCAGTATAGGACTGCAAAGTGGTGATTCCTTGACGAATTTCCAAGTAGATCTGAGTGATAGAAATGAAAATGGAGGCCAGTTAGTGAATTATCATTTGAGTGAAAGTGGATCTATATTTGCAAATTGAGTTTTATGTTTCACATCACATTACTCTTTTTACTATTTTTTGATCCAATGCTGCCATAACATGGTTTTTACCATTAGATTCTTCTTGTTTTTTTTTATTTTATTCATTTTGTGACTGAAAGGCTTGACACCCCCTCGAGTAGAAGTTAGTTTAGTGAGTTTATTGGTGGAATTTGTTTGGGGTTTCACAACATTGAGATACATAGAAAAATACATGGTCATATGGGAATATATCTATCTCAATTGGCCATGTATTATCCCAATAAATAATCTTAGGATGGATTAACGGTAAAGGGTCATTAGTTTTGTTTTTTTCAAGTGTGGTGAGGGTTGTTATAGTGAATTGATAAAATCCTTCCATGAGGAGATCCAGGTCAATAATGTAACTTTCTCCTAGATTATCTCAATATTTTGTTGTATGATTATCCTCATTAGAAACATTGTCGATATGTAGTTGACCAAATTCAAATGGCCTAGGCCTAGAGCTTTTTCCCTCATCAAATATAGGTGCATATAATTTGACCACATCAATGTCTTTTTCTTCACAAGAGTCTTCTCCCACATGAGAATCTCATTCCCACTCATTTGAATTTGAGTCACTACAAGCTTGCACTTTGTGAACTTCCTCATAGAGCCTTTATGTATCTTTTTCTTCCTTTTATTTGTGGGAAATTTCTTCTTGATGTGATAATTCAAGATGTCTAGCTTTAATATCCTCTCTCTTGGGTCTCCAAGTGGTTCAAGAAGGTTTTGGATCTTCTTGATATCCTAGTCCTCTTTTATCCTTATTGTTTCTAAATGTGATTTCCATGGGCTCTGTGATACCTTCTTTCCTTTTTCCAATATGACATGTCCCATCATATCCCATTTGTTGCATGAATTGAAATCCTTTTCCATATTATTTAGTAAGTATGGTGATAGCTCTTACTTCTTGGGATTTTTTTTCTTCCTCTCCCTCTTTGTATAACCATTGTAATATGTCTTTATCTGCCTCTTGTTCTTCTTTGGTTTGTACTTGGACAAAGGTCCCATCAAACATTGTCTTTGGTTGATAAATTTGATGTGTAGTAATTTATGGAATTCTATGGGATCTTGGTAAGGTAAGAAAATCTAATATTGACAATGAGTATTCACCCATTCCTTGGTCCTTTAAATGTAGTTTTTTTATCATGCTTGTTAAGGTAGAAACATTTTCTTTACTTGAAGAACTAGGTGTATACTCCACTTTAATCTTTCCTTTATTAGAAGATAAAGGATTTGAAGTCTCTTGATGAGTATTATTATTTGTGGAACTAGGACCACCTACTTATCTATTATGTGGGACAAGGACATTTGTCACTAGTTTCATGGTGTTGCAATATTGAAATGGATTTGAGTTACTGGGAATGCTTATTTCTTTCCCTTCAAATGGAAACTTGAGACATTGGTGATAGGCAAATGCCATTGCTTGCATCTCATGTATCCATGGTCTTCCTAAAAGTATGTTGTAGGAAAGATTCAAGTTATAGAATTGGCACACTACATTATTTTCAATAGGTCCCACTCTTATTGGTAAAACTACTAGTCCTCTAGAAGATCTCTCTTCATCATCGTATGCTTTGATAGTGATTTTTATTTTTAGATCAATGACATCTTTAGATTATCCTACTACATGGACCAATCTTAATATACAAATATTTAATCTCGCCCCTCCATCTATTAGCACTCGTCTTACTCGATGTTTATGAATCAATAATTCAATATGAAAGGGGTTATTATGAGGGTGATTTAAAGATAAGTCATATTCTTCTGAAAATGAGAGATAATGAGGTGAAGTTAAATGTCCCACCATGGTCTGGAACTGATCAACACCCAAATTTTTAGGTATATTTGTCTCCAATAGATCTTTTTCTAGGATATCCTTTTGTGTTGGTGAAAGCTTTAACATCTCTAAAATAGATATATAAGTTGGGATTTTGTGTAGTTGATCCATGATGTCATATTGTTGAGGAGTGGATGTTGTCTTGGAAGTTCCCCCCTTCAAAGTAACCTTGCTTTGATTTCTAGTGACTGCGTTGGAAGATTCTTTCTCATGTTTATCTTTGATTATAATTACATTAACTCTATCATCAAAAATGGAAACATTATTGATAGTATTTACGTGCGAATGGGAAAAGTTAGATTTGTTTCCTTTACTGATTTTAAAAATTTTGGAAGCTACAATTGAAACAATTGTTATATTTTCATTCATGTCAAACCTTAACTAGTAAGACAGTTGTTATCTTGTAAAGTGACATATCAATTAATTGATGAAGAATATTTGAAAAGAGGAGATAATAAGAAGACCTAGTGAAATGGTTGAGTTATGTGAAGCTACAATGGTTACTTGATGAGATTGCATGTTGGTAAGGTAATATGTTGTTTATCTTTAACACCAAGTGAAGTTTGGAAGACTAAAAGTGTAGTCTTGACCCAGTAATAGAGCAGAAGATTAAGGAACTTATGTTTGTGTCGAGTGATGCGAGTGTCAACCGAGCATCAGTACATGCAGAGAAAATTTAGTGTCAACTGAGCATCAGCATTTATTGAGTGTCAGTAAATTACTGAGTTATCTAGAGATGATCGAGCGGAAGAACACAGTGATGACCAAGTGTTAGGATTTTGACAGTTTGAGGAAGATTTGAGATCCTAGCCAGCATAGTTGATTTCTTGGGATATGTAAAGTGTATTTAAGATAAGGATGATCACTATGGAGAATTAAATGAGCATTTAATATATGTTTAATCATTTTAATGTATGGATTCAAGAAGGATTTTTAGGATGTATTCTACAAGGTAGATGAAAAATGAAATGTTGGAAGGATTCGTTGGATCTGACCAAACCCTAAGATCTACAGTGATGATTAAGCAGAAAAAAATATAGCTACATGATCAAAGAGGTTTAAGATTAACCTAATTTCAAGTTATGTGTGTGGAGGTTAATTTAGTTGACTGGAAAATCTAAGTAGAAGGCTGAGAAGAGCAGTATAGGACTACACACTGGTGATTTCTTGACAAATTTCCAAGTAGATCTAAGTGATAAAAATGAGAATGGAGGTCAGTTAGTGAATTAGAATTTGAGTGAAAGGGGATCTATATTTTCAAAGTGATTTGTATGTTTTAGATCACATTACTTTTACTTTCTAACCATTGTATCAGTGCAAAAGCCTTTTAAACAAGGTTGACCTAATAGTCATATTGTAAATCCTTTAATCAAGGTGACATTCTATTGGAATGATCTAAGTCCTCTAACAAGGCTCACTTTTAACATGGTGATTAAATCCTTTAACAAGGTCACATTTAACAATGTGTATTGTAACCTTTAACAATCACAGAGCTCACTTCATAAGAGTATAAAATTGGTAGTATTTTACTAGAGGTTTTTCCCATATTGGGTTTCCACATTAAATTCTGGTGTCATACTTGTGTGAATGTTATCTGATGTGTTGTATTGTTAAGAGTTTTATATTTTTCAAGTTGATTACTTTACGACAGTGAACTGCAAGTTTATGTTACTAATTATATGTTATAGAGATCGAGTGGATTGTTGAGTAGATCTAAGTTGGTTAAAGTGTTTGAAAGTTCAATTGGTACTTCTGGACCTGAGGATAACTGATTCACCCCCCTCTTAGTAATTATAAATCATTATAACATGAAGACTCTCCCTTTTCATGGTTCATGAAAGGAGTTTTGAAGGTTGTGTGTTCCTCGTATGTTTTATGACCATCCACTGTAATAAATGCATTATCGATCAAATCTTGGATAGTATGCTTTAGTTTCATGCAATCATTTGTCTTGTGACCTTTATTCCTATAATAGTCACAATAATGAGAGCCATTCCACCAGGTGGGCTTTTCTCTTGGTTCGAATTATCTGGCCTCAAGTAATGTGATTATGTTGTTAGCCAAAATCTTTTTCAATATTGAATCGACGGGTTCTCCCAAAGGTGTGAATTTTTGCCTAGGCAGATATGAGAAGGCCTTGGACTTGTCTTGATTATGTTGAGATTTTCTTCTGGATTGATTATTGGTTTTCACTAGAGGGTTTGAAAAATTGAAAATGGGTTGTGAAGGCTTCACATTATTGTTATCTATAACCCCATCATTGGTAACATGTTTGTTTCTTGTCTAGAATTTGGGCTTCTCGTTGTTGTTATTATTTTTCTGATTATTAGTAGAACTTTTAGTGTCCTTGTAAAGTTTCAACTCAAAGTAAACTGGACATTGTAAATGAAGTCTAAAGCTCAATTTATGAGTCAAGGTGTTTATGAAGATAGCAATCTTTTCCTTTTCGGGGATAGTGCGTGGATACTTAGCAAAGAGTTTCCTCCATCGATATAAGTATGTTAGTAATAACTGAGAGGGGGGGTGAATCAGTGGCCTCAAAAATTTATCCAATTTAAACTTTAATCCACCAATCAATACTTCTCAAATTATTTAGTCCCTACAAGATGTATGCCTTCGAAATACTTAAAGTAAATAACTGTCTGTCAGTTTACCTTGTCTATCCTTATTCTCCTTGATAATCGATAAGCAGTAAACTGTATTTACCGATACTCAGTAAATATGTAGAGCATACCAGTCAATCCATAAATGCATATGTAGAATGTAAAACAATAAAGTAATGAACCATACACATATAACACAAAGATTTCAACGTGGAAACCCTGTTAAGGGAAAAACCACTGGGACCGGTACCCCAAATTTTCACTCTTCTGAAGTGAGCCCTGTTAGGAGCCAACCCTGTTAAAGGTTACAAACACATGGTTAAGTGAGACCTTGTTAGAGGATTTTTATACATAGGTTATCACTTAGTATCTGGCATCTACGCTACCATCCTTGAATCAGTCTCATGACTATCTTTAGACTTTATGCAAATCTTACTACCATCCTTGAATCAGCCTCCTTATACTATCAATAGGCTTTAGGTAAGACCAGTTTTACTATCATGAGTCAACCTCCTGGTAATCTATTAGGATATACCTCAATTACAAAATATTGTTAAGTCCTACTCTGTCAAGAGACTTAATGCTTCAATGGTTAAACTGAAACAAAATGACCTGTTTCTAATGCAACTGAATTGCAGATTTTCAGATCTATTTACTTACAATATATTTATGATCAATGTGTCAATTCTATTCCTTTGTACTTAACTCTTTCTTCTCTGTGATGTTGTGCTTTTCTGTTTGTCGATATCTACATAATTCTTTAGCTCTCCCTTAGCTTGATTGATCAGGACTGCATAAAGTTAATTCTTCATCAGTTTCTCTTCAACATCTTCTATCAGTTCACTCCCCCGTGTATCTGATTGCTTTCTTTTGGGAATGAATTATGCTTGTCTCGTAAATAGACATGATATCCTTAATTCTAGGTTCTTGATTCTTGATTCTTGGCGTGAAAAACAATCTAGCCAAATTGATTTATGGCTTTAACTCCTGATTTATCTCATAGTTATCTTCTTTCTAGTTGTACAAATCACTTACTTAACTGTGGTCAAATAAAACAACCAGTTAAGTCTATCCTTTAGCTCTGCCAGCTAGATATTTTTTCATTTTCTGATCTCTCTATTCTGTCGGTCAATTATGTAGTTTGTCACCGGTGACAATTGTCAGTTCCATCGGTGTCGCTTTAGTTAGCTTCGGGATCTCCATCCATCGGGCATCATTGGATCTTGCTCATTGGGCAACACTATTGTTAGCTCATCGGGCATCCTTTGATTATGCTTCGTCAGACAATATTGTCTTCTGCTCATCGGGCATCACTGTGACTTTATCTCTGTATTTACTGATGGTGTGCACTCCATCGGTGTAGTATGTCACTTGGTGAATACTTAACTTTTATACATTGCTGAAAGCATAACCTTTATTCCATTGATTCTCAGAAATCTTTGGCATTATGTATATGACCATACAGATGATATCAAGTTGACATCAATGACAATACAAACCATTAACTGATTTAATTTCTTGCATCATCTTCAACTTAATATAGTCAACCATTTAATCAGTTACATGTCATCAATCTCTCCCTTTGGCATTGATGGCAACATACTATATTATCACACTATACTATTTCTAATACAATATGAAATACAATTTTTGAGATTCATCAAATTACCAAACAGTTTATTTTGATAACCGATAAAATGTCTGACCGCCGGTAAGCTTTGTGTAAGCTTGGATTTGATTGTTGCAGCTTTCTGTTTCTTCTTCTGATGTGTTGTGACCTCTGTTGGTGTCAATTTTCTCTTTGATTATTCTACTTCTTTGATGTCTTTCTCTTTTGTTTGCAGCATTGATACAAAAATTCTCTCCCTTTGGATACGATCTCTCCCTGTTTGGAGTAATCTTATAATGAATAGTTTCTGATGATAATATGAATACATTCTCTCCCTTTGACAACAATACCAAATAAATATTTCACAAATATCTAACATTTTGTCAAACAATTTCTTCTATCCATAATATATTCCTTGAATTTCCCTTATCCATCATCAATATAACAGTTTGCTCAGGTGCTCTGTTCTAATATATACCTTTCTATATATAGATGTAACTTTGAAGTTCAGCTTCTGCTTGCATCAATCATGAATGATATTCTTTAATATATGGCAGATGCAGCGTCCAATCCTTTTACTGACTGATAGACATGGGTTTTACCCCTATTCTTTTTATCAGGTACTCAAATGTATCCTTGGGCAGTGGCTTGGTGAAGATATCATCCAATTGTTCTTTTGATTGCACATATTCAAGTATCACCTCCTTTTCTTGAAATTTTTCTTCAAAACAATGATACTTGATGGAAATTTGTTTAGTCTTCGCATGCATGACTGGATTCTTGGAAATATTTATTGCGCTGGTGTTATCACAATAGATAACTACTGGTTCTATGATCTTCATATGCATACCTTCCAGTAACTGTTTGATCCATGCAATGTTTGAGTAGTTTGTAGTAGCAGCAACATATTCTCCTTCTGTAGTGGACTAAGAGATGCATCCTTGCTTCTTGCTAATCCATGTGACAAGTTTGTCACCCATAAAGAATGCTCCTCCAGTTGTGCTCTTCTGGTCATCAAGGTTTTCAGCCCAATCAATGTCGGTAAACACTTTTAATTCAAATTTGTCTTCTCTTCTATACCATAAGCCAAATTCCTCAGTATTCTTCAGATATCTTAGAATTCTTTTCACAGCAGTTATATGTGATTCCCTGGGGTTAGCAGAAAATCTAGCAATAATTCCTACTACATGTGCAATATCTGGTCTAGTGTGTACAACATACATGAGTTTCCCTATCATTGATCTATATAGAGTTTGATTTACCTCTATTGTCTTGTCTTCCTTTGTTAATTTTCATCCAGTAGCCATCGGTGTTCCAATAGGTTTGGAATCTTCCATCTTGAATATTTTCAGAACTTCTTTGATGTATTTGGACTGTGTAATGAAAATACCTTC
>MU226367.1:1051718-1062270 GCA_018584345.1 Thuja plicata | reverse complement strand
TCTACGCTACCATCCTTGAATCAGTCTCATGACTGTCAATAGGCTTTATGCAAATCTTACTACCATCCTTGAATCAGCCTCCTTCTTAGACTGTCAATAGGCTTTAGGTAAGACCGGTGCTACTATCTTGAGTCAACCTTCTAGTAATTTTTTAGGATATACCTCAATTACAAAAGACTATTAAGTCTTGCTTTGTTAAGAGACTTAATGCTTCAATGGTTAAATTGAAACAAAATGACCTATTTCTATTGCAACTGAATTGTAGATTTTTAGATCTATTTACTTACAATATCTTTCTGATCAATGTATCAATTCTATTCCTTTGTACTTAACTCTTTCTGCTCTGTGATTTTGTGCTTTTCCGTTCATCGGTGTCTACAGAATTCTTTAGCTCTCCCTTAGCTTGATTGATCAGGACTGTATGAAGTTAATTCTTCATCAATTTCTCTTCAGCGTCTTCTATCAGTTCACTCCCCCATGTATCTGATTGCTTGCTTCTGGGAATTAATTATGCTTGTCTCTTAAATAGACATGATATCCTTAATTCTAGGCTCTTGATTCTTGATTCTTGGCATGAAAAACAATCCAGCCAAATTGATTTATGGCTTTAACTCCTGATTTATCCCATAGTTATCTTCTTGCCAATTGTACAAATCACTTACTTAACTGTGGTTGAATAAAACAAATAAAACAACTAGTTAAGTCTATCCTTTAGCTCTACCAACTAGATATTTTGTTGTTTTTTGATCTCTCTATTCTGTCGGTTAATTCTGTAGTTTGTCACCAATGACAACTGCCAGTTCCGTTGGTGTCGCTTAAGTTAGCTTCGGGATCTCCATCCATCGGGCATCATTGGATCTTTCTCATTGGGAAACACTATTTTTAGCTCGTCGGGCATCCTTTGATTCTGCTTCGTCGGGCAATACTATCTTCTGCTTGTCGGGCATCATTGTGACTTTATCTTTGTATTTACCGATGGTGTGCACTCCGTCAGTGTAGTCTGTCACTTGGTGAATACTTGACTTTTATGCATTACTAAAAGCATAACCTTCATTACATTTATTCTCTAAAGTCTTTGGCATTATGTATATGACCATACAGATGATATCAAGTTGACATCAATGACAATACAAACCATTAACTGATTTAATGTCTTGCATCATCTTCAACTTAATACAGTCAACCATTTAATCAGTTACATGTCATCAAAGTATGTCAAGAAAGCTACACCTCCCTTTTTCTAGCATTACAAATATCTAACATGGTTATCTCATGTTCAATTTTGTAGGAATATAGATTGACAAATTTTCTCATGATTTCTTCAAATGTTCTAATTCTAAGTGGTAATTTGGAGAACCATTCCATTTCTTGGCCACCTAAACTTTGTGGAAGCAATCACACTAAATATGTGGGTTCATGACTAAACTCCATACTAAGGGTACATAATTCTTGGATATGGTCTTGTGGATCTCATGGTGTACCCATGTATTTGTCTAATTTAGGAAATTCTACATTTTGTGGAAAGGGTATCATATTCAAAGTCTTTTCAAATGGGTAAGCACAAATACTTTCCAAAGTGTATTATTTGTGTGAAGTCCCTCTTTTGATATCATCAAGTTGTTGTTGGAGGGATTGAATGTGTCTGTTTAATACTCCTATAGGATTCACCTCATCCTCATTTTGTTTGAGCCTTGATACATCATAATCACAAGGTAGCTTGACCCCTTTTTGTGCTAGGGTCATTAAGTATCTTCCTTATTTGTTTCCAACACTCTTTACATAAGCCTTTGAAATCGGGGATCTTGTTGTGCTTCTTATACTCTTTCTTCTGTAATTTCTTCCTATTATTCATTGATCATTATTGTTTTTTTCATTATTGTTGTTATCCCTAGCCCAATCATTCTCCTCTTGATTCATGTTGAGAGAGTTTTGTGAGTCAATTTGTTGGGTTGAGTTAGCTTGTGGTGATGGATCATGTGGCGGATGATTTTTCTCTTGGTGTTTTTCTTCTATAATTATTTCTCCATTAGGATTATGAATAGTTGTGAATCTATAGGACCTTATCCTCACATGCATGAAACTATTCTTTAATCACTCTCGATTATTTGTGATCGAGTTTTGACGACTAAGGATAAACAAATGTTCTAACTGTGCTTGTTCATTGCAAATGAGGTGTGTCTAGATGGAGTCTAGATAGTATAAGATGTATCCCTATGATGAAGAATCTTCATTGATTTTTATCTCTTGGGTTCTAAGAGAAAGGATTTGCTTTCCCTTGATGTTGAGATTTCCAAAATCAAGAATTAATGTTGGTTTGATGACACTTTCAAGTTGATTAGTTGTGATAATCAGTAATTTGTTATCCCAAAATATTTCTCTCAAATTCTGAATTTTTACTCTGAAGTTCTTTGATAGCTTCAAGGTTTTGTTATTTTCTCAATTTTGGATGATTTTTGCAGCATGACTCTTAAATAGAAATATAATTATGCAATTGTCCCTAAACACCTAAGGATGCAAACAACATGTGTTCAAAGAAGTCAAGTTGGTAACCCATTGGGAACAAGTAGGAGTTTCCAAACACAAAATTTTCAAGCCATTGAGGGTGAATGATTTCTCAGTTTCAATTTCAAGCACAACACACATGTCAAACACTTGTTTTTCTCCTATATTTCTACAATAAAGAGTGTATGTTCTTGAATCATTATCACTAGTATAACACAATAAAGAGTGTATGTTTTTGAATCATTGTCAATGGTATAACACAATAAAGACACTTCAAGTAGTCTACCTAAGGAAATTTTGGCGTCAATGTATCAATCATAGGCTCGTGAACTCATAATTAACTAAACTTGATGCTTCAGACCCTTGTGCATTGTATCCCTCTTAAAAAAGAGGTGAGTCGCATGTGTAGATGAAGGGAAAATTATACACCTGATAAAGCCTTCAAGGTGCAAGGGAAGTATTTTTGTTCATCACTTCCAAAAACATTTTTCCAAACAACTAGGGGAGCACTTTTAATGAGTAGCTTCAGGGG
Source organism: Thuja plicata (assembly GCA_018584345.1). Classification (NCBI taxonomy): domain Eukaryota; kingdom Viridiplantae; phylum Streptophyta; class Pinopsida; order Cupressales; family Cupressaceae; genus Thuja; species Thuja plicata. Next base: position 1,059,236 of record MU226367.1, on the reverse strand, counting down.
ACGACACAATCCCCTTGCACCCTAACTAATACACCATGGATAAATGGGTAGGCTTTCTATCTATCTGTAAGATCTAAAATTGATGTTGAACATGAGGTCTTTTAGATGATAGGAATTGCACATGCAAAGAGACCCTAAGTCCAATTTTAGTCTAATACACTTAATTATTAGGATAAATAATTGAGAATACTTGTAAAGAATTAAGGAGTAAAATACCTACCTCATATCATAGCAGATCTAAAGAATGTTATTTTCTGAGGTCTGTACTCTATTTCTGGAAAATTTGAAGTATGATCTGAAACTAGAATGCGGAGACGAACAAAACCCAAAAATATTTTCCCGATCTGACACCGTCTTATGAAAAAGGTCAACCTTGACCCACTAATCTCACCCCTGACCCAATAATCTCGACCCTAACTTGTGTTTCCTCGACAAAAATTATGTTTTCAGATCCTGATAGTTCGCTGAAAAGGGTATCCAACTCTGGTCTCAGATCCACTGTCCTGTACTTGTAACTCCCGAAAATAGCACCTGTAAATATCTAAAAAGAGGGTTTTGGGGTGGCTATATAGGGTTTTTCCTTATTCAAACCCCCATTTTTGTGGTTTCCACCTCCACAAATAGCCGAATATAGAATGTATGTATGTGTGTGTTTGCTCTTTGAAAAGAGTCTTTGAACATGCAATATCAAGATCTAATCTTCTAGATTAATTATCCTAACATAACATGGAAATGAGAAAGCAATGCATAGATTTGAATATGATAAAGAAAGCATACCAAACCCCCAAGGCTAAATTATTTCTACCAATTCACAATCTGTAATTTCTACCCCGTGATAATGTCCTTTTGAATGCTTGAATGTTGAGAATGGTAGATCTAATAGAAAAGAGTGCCTTCTTGCTTCAATGAAGATCTACAATAGCTTGTCCACAAAAATTCTTGAATGTATCAACATGTCCTTATATATTTGTCCTTCTATATCATCCTCTTGCTTATTTGCATCATCATTGCATCATGTCATCTCCCGATTTCGTTTCATGATCAAATGAAGGCAAAAGAGAGTGTTTATATAGAGTTCTCAATATAAGTCTCCTAGGGCAATGCGAGGGACCAAATTCAAATTTCACCTTGAATTATGGTTCAATCACAATCACCTACCAAGGAGGGAATGAATTAAATTAGATATCAGAGAAAACACTTCCACATTTGAACCCGGGGACCTATTTTAAGTTTAGAACCCCGATAAGCTCCAGAATTGAAAGCGGGGACCAACACCTATCAGAGGTATATGTCGACCTCACCCTTGACCTAGGTCAAGGTCAAAATCACCCCTGACCTAGGTCAAGGTCAACCTCAACCCTAACCTAGGTCAGGGTCAATTTTGACCCTGACCTGAGGTTCCAGGCAGGTCACCTAGTGATGTCTGTGAGATTCCCAGATTAGTCGGGGACCTAGGAAGGTGATGGAACATTCCAGAATGTTGGGAAGAATGCCTAGAGAGAGTATGATGAGGCACAAGAGGGCCTATACATATTTCCTACCTAGAAAATAGAGTCATGAAAAGGGAAACTAAGGAGAATCCATAAGATCCTAACCCTAATTTCACCTAATCATGAAGAATCAAACACAAATGCATCCTAAATGCAAATCCAATATGCAAGCGCACTAAATGAAGGTGCTAAACATACCAAAATGGAAGTTATTCCATTTTAAGATGATACATTTAGCCCCCACTTTAGCTTAGATATGACACTACGTGAGTATGTAAGCTAAAGTAAGAAAACATCAAAAAGTAAAAAGGATATAGCCAAGTCCTCAATGTAGAGATCCTACAAGAAACCATTAGTATTTGCAACCTGCAACATAAGGTTAATGAAAAATCTATAGATAACCTAAGCCTTACTATAATTATCTTGAGAAGTGTAATAAATCCCCTTATGCCCCCCCATGTTTCGGCTTACTAATTATTGAAAGGTGAAACAGGGTGATAAGGTAAATTCTATACACTGAATATGTAGTTTATTGAAAATTATTTTCCTAAACAAGTTAGAAGGTTCCTAAACCTTCCAAAACTGACTCAATAGGTTAGGTATCTAAATTACAATTCTAATTCTTCTAACGGCACTGAAAATGGAGCTACCAAACTCAAGTTATGATGAAGAGAGTGAATGTCTATATAAACACATGTAAAAGGAAATTCAAATTTGACCTAAGTAAATTCAAATGAAGCCCTAATAAAACCATAAGGAAACCCTAATTTGAAGTTATAAATAAGAGAAAGAGACACTTACCTCCTCATTCTTACCATTTTCATAAGTTTGGAGAAGGATTCAAGATGTTGAAGAGAGGAGAATTTCGAGCGAGCCGTATGGAGATCCTAAGAGAGCGCCTAGCCAGCGGACAACCACTGCCTGAGGTTGGTTTCCTATTTTGATGTTTATGATTAAAAATTTCATGTTTTTATAGGGAAGGTTGACCCTAACCCAGAAAGGTCAACCTTGACCCAGTTATGTCGACCTCAACCTTCTGAGGTCGACCCTAACTGGGAGGTTCTGTCCTTTTTGGGGTGAAGGTCGACCCTGACCCAAAAAGGTTGACATTGATAGGTCAAGTTAGCATAGTGTTTGCTTGATGATAGAGTATTTATATGATATCTTTTTGTGCTTATAGGACCCTATCTATCTTCAAGAGCATCCCTCTGGAGGGCTACTGTTGACTATCAAAGAGAGCATGTCCGAGCTACAGCCAGATGAGATACAACTTTTGAGAGATGTGGGACCATATTGGGTGGCATTCCTACCACAGATGAGGTTCCATTGGTCCATTATTTCTGCCATGATAGAGAGGTGGGATGAGGATACTTGTTCCTTCCATCTTCCATCAGGGGATATCATGATCACGCTGGAGGATGTGTACAGGATTCTACAGCTTCTGGTTTGAGGTGAGCCTGTCAGACCAAGAGGATCGTGGGGTCTACCTAAGGTATTGGGAGATGGAGAGTATTTCTTGGGATGGGTACCACATATGGGGATCCAATCATATCAAATCACCTTATCATCCATATTAGTAGGTCTGACACCCTTGGTATGAAAAGTTATTCTATGTAAACTCTCGTTGGTTGTGATACCCAAAACAAAGGGTACAATTTTCTTAGCACCATTTATTGACCTCCTGCATAGGATGGAGGGTGATAGAGTTGTGTTCTCATGGGGGTGCAGCATGTTAGCCCATATTTACCATGAGTTGATTCATCTAGTGAGATATTAGCGGGAGAGTCTTACAGTATTCACCTTGTTACAGGTTTAGATTGTTTGAGCACTACACATGTACACGACCACAGGGTGTTTCAGTGATGATAAATGTGAGCACACCAAGAGCCTTTGCATATCCGCTAGTAGATGTCTGGCAGTACAAGGATATCATATTTTGGAGAGTATGCCTTGACTGTGTACCAGGTATAGATGTGATATGGAGACCTTATTGTCAGATGATAGAGTGGCCAGAAACATGATATCAGTTTAGATACTCACAGTAGTGCAAGCTGCTAGAGGGTCCCACCAATCATGTCATGATGCCATATTATTATGATAGGGTGATGAGACAGTCTGGTTTGATACAGGGAGTCCCCTGGATAGTTCCTTGGTATGCATACCCGAAGAGGTACTATCAGAGACCCGGTGCCATACGCTGACCTACAGTAGCAGACATTGTAGACAGTGAGACAGATGAGACCGAGGATACAAAGGTAGCCACTGAGACATCCTATGTGGGTGCTAGCAGAGATTATATCAAATATTGGATTTTATGGGGGACCCATCCTATCTTCCCTGATGACTACCCTACAAGTGATCCAGGTCCTTCAGAGAGGATGCACCGAGGTGGTAATATATTAGAGGAGGAGGAGGAGGATCATGGGGAGGAGCCCATTTCTAAGGGGGATCCCATGGAGGAGGAGAGAGAAAAGGAGAGAGTAGAGGAGAGAGCAGAGGAGAGGGCAGAGGAGAGAGCAGAGGAGATGCCCGCTGGCCCTGATATAGGTATTGGTGATCATGCAGTTTATGTTTCACCCTTGAGATCACGACAACCTCCCCGAGCACACACAGAGACACCACCACCTAGACCCAAACACAGTGAGAGAGGAGAGATTAGCCACTCTATGAACCCACCATCTATATCCTTCAGTGATACTCAAGAGGGAGATCCAGATATGACATATGTAATTTAGTTAGAATATGTTAAATGAATATGCTTCTAGAAAAAAGTATTGAAAGAAAATTTTTGAATTTTTGCAGCAAGCGTAGCGGAGTGGAGGAGTTTTATATCTGAGGTTCTGAAGGATACATGCATATCCTACCAACCACTAGCTAGTGAGAAAGAGTCCCTTATAGGACAAAGGGATCCCATAAGACATGCAAATATCTTCCTATGTGTACAACAAGAACTGAGGTTATGTAAAGAAAGAGAGGAGAAGTTAATGGTTGATCTAAAAAGATCCCAAGAGTGTAACCATGAGATGAGTATATAGAGGAGCCACACATGGACTACCATTCTGAGATCCTCAGCCTCACACCATAGATCAGAGAGAGCTAGGAGCCACCAACCCTCAGATCATAAAGATAGAGTTTGATAGATATGGCGCATGTGCCATATACATACCAAACTTAGAAGAAGTTTATTTATGAAAAAGACTTTGTTTGAACAATTTTTTTAGGTTGATTACTTGTATTTTCATCAATGCACAAAAAAATTTAATAGAAAGAAGAATGTGTATGAATGCATTCGAATTTATATAACATATAAAATGATTATTCTATAAGGAACACACACATACATGAAGAAAGAAATATTTAATTAAGGATAATAATGTTTGAGATGAATAATATTAATAGGTTCCTTAAGAGGGACACCATTGATATCAACAATTTTATAAGCACCTGAAGTAAAGTCCTCAATAACCACAAAACGGCCAAGCCAATTTGGGCTAAACTTCCCTTTCTCACCAAGTAAAGCATTCACATTCCTTTTATTCTCATATAAGACAAAATCACCTACCAAGAATGACCGTTCAATCACCTTGTGATTATACTATTTCTGGAGTGATTTATGATAGGCTTTAATATGTTCCAGAGCATTTATTCGTTGTTCATCTAACATTTATAATTCTTGTAATCATTGTTCTCAGAAATTATCTTTGTCAATAATCCCGTGAAATGAAACACGCAAAGATGGTATTTCTAATTCCAAAGGCATATAAGCATCAATACCATAAACAAGATTACAAGGAGACGTACCGGTGGTCGTACGAACGCTAGTCTTGTAGGCCCACAAAGCATAAGTAAGCTAGGTATGCCAATCTTTCACATTCTTGTTAACTATTTTCTTTAATATTTGTTCAATAACCTTATTCGATGCTTCAGCTTGACCATTAGATTGAGGGTAATAGGGAGTAGAAAACCTGTGTTGAATATGATATTTCTCCATGAATTTCATGACTTCTTTATTTTTGAAAGAAGTACCATTATCTGAAACTATCGTTGAAGGAATACCAAATTGTGTTATAATATGATTAAGAATAAAATCACAAATAACATCCGCAGTAGTAGAACGTAGGGCAATGGCCTCTACCCACTTTGTAAAGTAATCTGTAGCCGTGAGGATATACACATGTCCTTGAGAAGAAGCTGGTGAGATTTTTCCAATAAGGTCAAAACCCCAAATGCTAAAAGGCCATGGAGCAACTTGATTACAAATCTTGCAAGCAGGAGCATGGATTAAATTACCATGTTGTTGACATTGATGACACTTTTTAACAAACGTCAAGGAATCTTGCTCCATTTTTTTCCAATAGTATCCCATTCTAAGAAGTTTATTAACAAAAGATTTGCCACCAAAGTGCCCTCCACAAGAACCAAAATGAGCTTCTGCTAAAGCTACAAGTACTTCAATTTTGTTAAGACATCTTAATAACAAACCATTGTAATATAATTTGTAAAGCGTATCTCCTAAAATGATATAACAGACTACAAGCTTTCTAATATGATTACGCGTGTTCATTGTTGCTGATTCTGGAAAAGTATTATCTTTCAAAAAATGAAAGACATGTGAATACCATTCATCAAGATACAAGTTTAAAAAATTAGCAATAACCTTCTTAGAAATTGCAGGATTTTTAATAGTATGTATAGTAAATTGAAATTTTTCATCATTATTCTCAAGACAAACCAAAGAAGCTGCACTTGCCATGGCGTCCGCATGTCGATTATCTTTCCTAGGTAAAGTCTAAATTGTATAAGAAGAGAATTGTGAAAGAATGTCTAGAGCCAAATCTTGATATTGCGTCATTTTATCATTCTTAGTCTAATAACCTCCTTTGATTTGTTCAACAATTAATTGTGAATCCCAATAACTTTCCAAATTTTTAATATGAAGGGATGAAGCTACTCGTAAGCCATCTATAAGAGCTTCATACTCTGTGATGTTGTTAGTACAAGGAAAAGTTAGTTTATATGACATAGGGATTGGTTTCTTTGTAGGAGGGATCAAGATAATGCCCACCCCAGAACCTGTCTTACATCTAGAACCATCAAAATATAATTCCCAAACATCTTCTTGTTTAATTGCAAATATATTCTCATCTGGGAATTCTACTAAGGTAACACTTGTATTAGAATGAGGACAAGGAGCTTCAACTAAATAATCAGTTAAAGATTGTCCTTTGATTGAATTTTGAAGGATAAAATTGAGATCGAATTCTGTAAGCAACATCACCCACTTTGCCAGACAGCCAGAGAGATCAATTTTTGAAAAGAGATGTTTTAGAGGATCAAATTTAACAATCACATTGACCTCAACATTCAACAAGTAATGCCAAAGTTTTTGACAAGCATAAACTAAAGCCAGACATTGTCTTTCTAATTGAGTATATCAGGTTTCATAGTCTAATAAGGTCCGACTAATATAATTGTATAGTCACAAAATGGAAGCACTTCCATTGTAGATTGGTTTGGCCTTCTAAGTGGTTTTGGGGTCATGTCAAGCACCTTGAATGGGTTCCTGATTTAGACCTATCTTTCCCCTGTTCTGTCCCTTCTTCCACTTCTTTCCAACCTGATCTTTGCATCCTAGACTGCAGATCTGAGATCTTTGACCTCAGGGTCAGGGTCGACCTTTTGGGTCCATTTCGACCTTGACCCTAACCTAGGTCAAGGTTGACCTCAACCCTGACCTAGGTCAAGGTCAACCTAAACCTTGACCTAGGGTTCAAACTTCAAGGTCTTGCAGTTTCTGGATGTCGGTCTTTGCAAAAGTTATCTCCCGCTTCTAGGTTGGCTGTTTCAGGTTCTAAAGTGTCGATTCCTAAATTATATTTAATATAGGTCCTCTCCTAGGGTTAAAGGCTTTAATGGGAATTTAATTATCCTATGTCAGCCTCCTTAGAAGATTGTGCCCTAGTTTCATATAAAAGGGAGCCTTTCTCCCCTCATTTTCTCTAAGTCCTCTATTGAAGCCTAAGCATCC
>MU226367.1:990461-1025473 GCA_018584345.1 Thuja plicata | reverse complement strand
AGAGACCCTAAGTCCAATTTTAGTCTAATACACTTAATTATTATGATAAAGAATTGAGAATAGTTGTAAAGAATTAAGGAGTAAAATACCTACCTCATATCATAGCAGATTTGAAGAATGTTGTTTTCTGAGGTCTGTACTCTATTTCTGGAAAATCTAAAATATGATCTAGAACTGAAACGCAGAGATGAATAAAACCCATAAATCTTTTTCTGATAAGATAGCGTCTTATGAAAAAGGTCAACCTTGACCCACTAATCTCACCCCTGACCCAATAATCTCGACCCTGACATGTGCTGCCTCGACAGAAAATCTATTTTTAGATCCTGATAGTTTGCTGAAAAGGGTATCCAAATCTGGTCTCAGGTCCACTGTCTTATACCTGTAACTCCCAAAAATAGCACTTGAAAATATCTGAAAAGAGTGTTTTGGGGTGGCTATATAGGGTTTTTCCTTAGTCAAACCCCCATTTTGGTGATCTCCACCTCCATGAATAGCTGAATATAGAATGTATGTATGTGTGTGTTTTCTCTTTGAAAAGAGTCTTTGAACATGCAATATCAAGATCTAATCTTCTAGATTAATAATCCTAACATAACATGGAAATGAGAAAGAAATGCATAGATTTGAATATGATAAAGAAAGTATACCAAGCCCCCAAGGATAAAGTATTCTTACCCATTCACAATCCGTAATTGCTACCCCATGATAATGTCCTTTTGAATGCTTGAATGTTGAGAATGGTAGATCTAATAGAAAAGAGCACCTTATTGCTTCAATGAAGATCTACAATAGCTTGTCCACAAAAATGCTTGAATGTATCAACATGTCCTCATAGATTTGTCCTTCTATATCATCCTCTTTCTTATTTACATCATCATTGCATCATGTCATCTCCCGATTTCGTTTCATGATCAAATGAAGGCAAAAGAGAGTATTTATATAGAGATCTCAATATAGGTCTCCTAGGGCAATGCGAGGGACCCAATTCAAATTTCACCATGAATTATGGTTCAATCACAATCACCAAACAAGGAGAGAATGAATTAAATTAGATATCAGAGAAAACACTTCCACATCCGAACCCGGAGGACCTATTTTAAGTTTAGAACCCCGATAAGCTCCAGAATTGAAAGTGGGGACCAACACCTGTCAGAGGTCTATGTCAACTCACCATTGACCTAGGTCAAGGTTGAACTCACCCCTAACCTAGGTCAAGGTTGACCTCAACCCTGACCTGAGGTTCCATGCAGGTCACCTAGTGATGTCTATGAGATTCCTAGGTCAATCGGGGACCTAGGAAGGTGATGGAACATTCCAGAATGCTGGGAAGAAGGCCTAGATGCCTAGAGAGAGTATGATGAGGCACAAGAGGGACCACACATAGGTCCTACATAGAAAATAGAGTCATGGAAAGGGAAAACAAGGATAATCCATAAGATCCTAACCCTAATTTCACCTAATCATGAAGCATCAAACACAAATGCATCCTAAATGCAAATCCAATATGCAAGCAGACTAAATGAAGGTGCTAAACATACCAAAATGGAAGTGCTTCCATTTTAAGATGATACACTATCAAGGTTGTAGTATGATTTGGTTCAGAAAAACTTGAGTATAAGCTCCATTACAAAGGCCTCTCACCCACATAAAAATACAATTTTGCGCAATCTCAGAGGACTAATAGAAGAGGGCTATTCTCAATCTCTTCCCGTCGATCACCCCATTAAGGATAAATGTATTTTATTTTATAGTGGGTTGGAATTCCATGACTTTTGGTTGTATCCCACTTGGATCGTTCCCCCTCGCTGACCTCGTTAAGGAAAATATCAAGAGGCAGACCCGCTAAGCATTAAATGCACTATTGAAATAAAAATTATATTTTGAGTGGGTCTGGTATTTTGGTCACCCAATTAAGGGGAGAGCATATCCCTACCACATCAAATCTTCAAGCACATCACACACAAGATTAATTTTTTGACCTTTTCTAACTAAGGGGACTTTGGTGAGTCTAGTATTGTGGTCACCCAATTAAGGGGAGAGTATATCCCTATCAATTTAGTCCACAAACAATGAAGGTCCCTAATTAATCTAATTTTTCAAATGAAATTGCCACACATGAGATTGTAAGGATTAGAATGTGATCCTTTAGCAATTTTAGCAATATTTTTGTTTCTTTTTATTTTTCTCCTTCAAAGATATCAAGCCTTGTGATCAAAGTTTAGTATCCCATGGTTAGAAAAATCAAATAAATCAAATGACCAATGATTTATTGCAAGTAGTGGTTGTTGTTTCACCAAAAGATCAACCTATTAGTGCCTAATACAACCACTAGACTTATAGAAGACACAAGAGGGTTTTAAACCATGTCACGAATCCCCATGAGGGATATTGGCGCACTCCCAATAATCCCCCTCCAAGCGTCACTCACCACAGACTGCATGATTTGAACCCGTGACCAAGCTCTGATGCCACTTGTTACCTCTACTAGTGCTCGTAAGACTTGAGAAAGTCTTTTTTATCATTGTGCACAGTAGCCTTGAATGCAGATTCCACCTTAGGTAATGTATCCTCCATCTCTACAACCTCAAAGGTGGTCAACTTAGCAATCAACACCACTTTGTTGAAGTTCATTGTCAAAGGTATGATCTCTTCTATTGCTTGCACTTTAGTCTTGTAGGAATGTGTCAAAGATCTAAGAATCTTTGTGATCACTTCTACTTTAGTATATGTGCCTCTAGAGTTTCTAATGCCAGTAACAACCTCTGTAACTCTTTTGTACATATGCTCTGACATTTTCATCATCTCGTATTCTCAAACTCTCCATTTTAGTCTTCCAATACTGCAACTTCGCTTGCTTAGTATACTTATCTCCTTCATATAATGCCTCTAGTCTTGTCCAGATGTTTTGTGCAGAATCCAAGTCTTTAACCTCTGTGAATTAAGCCTTAGAGAGAACGTTGATAAATGCTTCTCTTACAACCATATTCCAAGTAAATAACTTCTTTTCATATTCATTAGCATATTCTAATTTATCTTCAGGCTTGATCTTCTCATCCTTCTTTGTAATCATCAAGTAATCAATTTCTAATCAGAGCAAGTGAGTTCTCATCTTGTTCTTCCAACTATCAAAATTTTTAGCATCAAATTTCAGACTCTCCTTCCTATAGAACACCATCTTCAGGATCACCTCAAGTTGTTAAGCTTTCTCTCAGAGGACCACAAGCTCTGATACCAATTGTTAGAAATAATATTCCACTAGCACAACTGAGAGGGCGAGTGAATCAGTTGTGTGCCAAATAATTCAACTTTAAACTTATAAACCAATTATCAATGCAAATATGAACACATCAAAATAAATAGCATAACACAAGCAATTTTTTTCGAGGAAAGCCATGTTAATGGAAAAACCCCAGTGGGAATTAGCACCCATAAATGATGCACTGAAAATATTGTATCCTTTTTAGGAGATCTAGCCCTATTAGGAGATAATTATTACATATAGTACATAGTCCATGTTAAGGGAAAGACCCTGTTAGGAGTCAAGATAAATAAGAGGCTCACTTCCCAGACTCACTGCTCAAATAAGAAGGTTAAATCCACCTTCTAGACTCACTATCCAAAGTACATATATAGAAGTATACAATAACTAGTGAACTGACTGATAACAACTTGCTTTGCCTGAACAGTTCTAATAAATCTCATCATAATCACTATATCTACTCTACATCCAACAAACTTCACAATTAAAATCTCGCAACTTCCTCATCATATTTCCACATCACCTCATCAAGAAACAACTCTCCTTTATACAAGTTACAATAAGCAATTAGGTCAGCTAGTTAGGACTTCCTCAATGCATAAATAATTACATAGACCCTTTCTAAGATACACACGGTACCTTAAACAAGTAAACATGAAATACAAATCATCAATTACATTGCAAGATCCATAATCCATGCTCTCCATCCTCTAAACACATTACATCACTGTAGTCATCCACAAATAGGTCTTCGCAAGATCACATGCCACAATTGATGTCAATGAGAATCCAATGACCCAAGAATCACAAATATTATTCTTCAACATGTCTTCTACCATGCCTCAAGTTTGCATATCATAACACATGCTCACACCCAATTTATCACAAAAATTCAAAGCCCAACTCTGTCATAATCCTTTGTCACTTCTCTATAACCAGTCTTTACCAAAACAACTATAACTTATGCAACATTAATATCAAGACAAGTGATCTTAGATATAAGATCTCTGCTCATCCCCTTATTTAGATCTGTTCTCGCATGCTCTGAAATTTTGTACAGTGTCTGTACACATCTGTCAGTCTTGCATGTGCCAGTGATAACCAGTTTGTTTGAGACTTCTAAAGTATTCAACTGAAACATATGTTGACATCGATGAAAAAATATGAATGTCAACACCTCTAACATAAAAAAATCCAACAATACCCCCATTTTGTATTGATGGTAACATATGTGAAAATACATCAACCAAAAAGTAGTCTTCTTAATACAATCTTCTCAATATCCTCTTCACAGCTCCCACTAAAACAGTAGAGATTTTTCACTTGTATCTCTCCCCCTTTGACATCAATGGAAAAGGGTGACATATCTCTTATCCTTCTCTATCCATCCCACCTCTTCAAGGTGTGGTTTTTTCAAATCTTCATGCCTGCAACAACTAGGTGCTTGATCACCCAAATGTGTTATGTTGTGTTCCTATGATAACTCCCCCTAAGGAGTGGATCCAAGCATCAAGTCCAGGGAAAGATATAACTCTGATATCTACTAGACTGATGCATTTATGCATCATTTAGTTATCACAAGGAGGGGTTCTCACCCCAAGAATACCTTTGAGATACTCAAAGGCATCTTTTTTTGTGTAAATATATATGTTATTTGCTCCTTTGTACTGATGTACTCTAATCTAACTTCCATTACTGCAACCTTGTCTCTCAAGAATTGGTATTTCATTGAAATTTGTTTGGTCTTTGAATGCATAACAAGATTCTTTGACATGTTCATTATGCTTGTATCATCACAATGTGTAACTTCTGGCTCTTCAAAGGTTATCCCAATGTCCTTTAACATCTGCTTCATCCAAACAATCTGTGTATAATTTATAGCAGCAACAACATACTCTAATTCAACAATAGATTGAGCTATACAATCTTGCTTCTTACTTAACCATGAAACCAACCTCTTTCCAAGGAAAAATGCACCACCACTTGCGCTCTTTCTATCATCAACACTTCCTGCCCAATCAACATCAATATAAGCATGCAAAGTAAAATTATCAGACTTTTCATACCATTAACCATATTCCAGTGTTCATTTCAGATATTTGAATATCCTCTCAACTGCAACAAGGTGAGTCTCTTTAGCATCTGTTTGGAACCTTGCAACAATTCCAACTACATTAGCAATGTCTGGTCTAGTGTGAGTTAGATATTTTAAACCTCCAATCATGGATTTGTACTTTATCTGAAAAACACTTTGAGATTCATCAGTAGTAGTAAGATTGCAACCAGTAATCATAGGTGTTCCAATAGGTTTACAATCTTCCATTCCAAACTTTTTCAACAATTCCTTAAGATACTTGGTTTGAGAGATAAAAATACCATGTTTGTTTTGAGTAATTTGAAAACCAAGGAAGAACTTCATTTCACCATTCATAGACATTTCAAATTCACTTTTCATTTCCTCAGAGAACTTCTTACTCATTTCATCATTACCTCAAAAAAATAATGTCATCTACAAATACTTCAACAATTAAGATTCCATCTTCACTAGTTCTCATATACAAATTACTATTTGCACTACCTTTTTTGAAACCAAGATGTAGTAAATACCTGTCTAATCGAGTATACCATAATCTAGGTGCTTGTTTCAATCCATACAATGCCTTTTTCAACTTGTAAACCATTTCTTCATCATCTGTCAAGGGAAAACCATTAGGCTTCTCAATTTAGACTTCTTCCTCTAGATCTCCATTTAGAAATACAGATTTCACATTCATCTGATATACCTTAAAGTCCTTGTATGCAGCATAAGCAAGGAAAGATCTTATTGCCTCTAATCTAGCAACATGATCAAATGCTTCTTCAAAGTCTATGCCTTCTTGTTGTGAGTAGCCTTTACAAACCAATTTAGCCTTATTCCTTGCAACCATACCTTCTTCGTTCATTTTATTTCTAAAAACCCATTTAGTTCCTATAACATTCTTGTCCTTAGGTCTAGAAACCAATTCCTAAGTGTTGTTTTTCTCTATCTGATCCAGTTCTTCCTGCATTGCTTTAGTCCAAGATTCATCTCTACATGCCTCATCAATAGTTTTTGGTTCTACTTGTGAAATCATACAAATCTCATTTCTTATTCGAGATCTTGTCATTATATCTTTATTTGCATCATCGATAATTTGGTTCTCAAGATAATTTTTCTTAACATACCTTGGTGTCTTTGGAGTTTCAGTAGGATAATTCAAGCACACCTCAATTCCATTATCAATCTCAAGAGTTTCCTCTTGACTTGCAGTAATCTTCCTGTTCTATGGAATCTGATTACAATCATACATTCTTTCTTGAATCTGAAACCTGTCATAAATTCTTACATTAGCACTTTCAACTATCTTCCTCAATCTTAGATTGAAACACTTATAAGCCATACTTTTAGTATAATAACCAAGAAAAATTCCTTCACCACTTCTAGCATCAAATTTTCCTATCTCATCATCCCTTTTGATATAACATTTGCTACCAAATATTTTGAAGTATTTTACAGTAGGAGCATGATTAAACCAAAGTTCATAGGGTGTCTTATTGGTACCTTCTTTGATCTGAATTATGTTTAAAGTGTAGACTATAGTATTAACAACTTCTCTTTAATGCACATGTGACACACTCCCTTCAAGAAACATAGTCCTGGAAGCATCTAATATAGTTTTGTTTCTTCGCTCTGCAATCCCATTTTGTTGTGGTGTCCTAGGACCTGATGTTTTTATATATATTTCATGCTCTTCATAGTAGGTATTAAACACATATGATCTAAAATCTCCACCTTTATCTAACCTTAAACATTTTATCTTCATACCTAATTCATTCTCAAAAATTTCTTTGAAGATCTTAAACTTATCAAAAGCTTCTGACTTATCTTTAAGAAATTCAACCCACATCATCCTAGAAAAATCATCAACAAAGAGTATAAAGTACCTTTCACCATAGTAAGATCTTGTTCTTGTGGGACCGCAAAGATCTGTATGTACCAGATCCAAATTCTCCTTTGTTGAGTAAGATTTTCTCTGAAAAATTGTTCGAGTTTATTTTCCCATCACACACTCTCTACACATGGTGTTAGAAGGCTTCACAATTTATGGTAAATATTTGATTGCATTTGTGATACTTTATTTCATAATGTTATCAAAATTGATATGACATAACCTTCTATTCCATAACCAACTATCATCACACTTCGCAATAAAACAAGTAGCCTTTGTAGTATTCAACTCAAACACATTACCTCTTTTCTTTGTACCTGATGTGATCAAATGTCCCTTCTAACTTCTAATAATACATTTATGATCATTGAACTTCAAATGATAGCCCTTGTCTACAAGTTGTCTAACACTCAACAAGTTGTGCTTAAGTCCATCAACAAGTAAGACATCATCAATGTTAATTTTTCCACCAAGAGAAATTGAACCTACTCCAATGATCAATTTGGGAGTGTTATCACCAAATCTGACTACGCCACCATCATATTTAGTTTGTTGAACAAACTTATTTTTATCACCAGTCATATGATGTGAACAACCACTATCTATGATCCATTCTGATTTCTTTTCAACATGTGAAACTATGGCTCTTTCTTCATGAATAGGCTCATCATCTTTAATAGTAATAAATCCAATATATAATTTAATCAAAATGAGCATTTCTATCAACCTCCAAGTTATAATTTGCTTGATAAATATTTACAATGTGTGCACATCGATTGTAATATTTACCTTCCTCTTGTGTTCTTTTAATGGATCTTTCCCACTCGAGCTTAAAAGCATGTGCAAGTCTTTTCTTCAATGCCTTCCTCAACTTAAAATTGGGGATCCTTCTAAATATTTTCTTGAACTTCATGATAAGTTAGTTGTTAACATGTTCTAATCACCAAAATATTAAGACATAATTAAATAAACATCAACCATAATAAGGTCCAATCCTAAAGTAAGGAACCGACATACGAACTAGGACATTTATGCAAACATTGCTTTTCAATTCATAAGCTTGGAGGGTAGAAATATACCTATTAATGCTCTCTCTTTCCTCTTCCACTTGAATTTTCTCACTAATATTCTCTTGATGGGATTGATGTGCAATCCTTCTTTTTAAAGCTTTCCTTTTACGAAATCCAGGAATGTGACACACTACTTTCTTCAGTTTGGATAAACAAGTCATTCCTGCATCACTAAACCATTAGTAGTTTCAAATTTGTCATTTGTACTACAAAAATATATTAGAATCTCCAATCTGCATAATAAGATCAAATCAGAGAACAAAAAAATCACTCGATTAGAGATTAGAACTGCAAATCTGATATAAAACTTTAGTATTATGTCAATCAATCCTGGAAACGCAGAAACAGAAACAAAAAATACAACTACATTGGAAACAAAGAAACAAATACCGAAATTGCATAAATAGAAAATGAAAATGAATTTTACCAAAAATGAACGAATAAACACCAAAAATGCATCTTTATAGACTGGAAATGAAATACTTCACTAGAAATAAGATTTCATTGGAAACAAAATTCTGGAACTGGAAACGAGCTTCTAAAATTGGAAATGAGATTTTAAGAACCGTAAACAAGATTATGAGGACAAAAAATGAACTATTTCTTTTGAAACATGCATGTACACCACAACCTTTGACCCGCAAGCACAAATTATTAGAAAATGATAAAATTTAGGGGCTCAAGCCCCACGGTGGGTGCGAGAAAATGTATGTTGGAAATTCAAGTTAGTCAAACAAAATAATAACAAACACATCCATGAAACATTAGATTATAAACTAATAAGAATTTAAATAAAATATAAGCACTTTAGCTTCTAAAACTGTCCCATGGTCCTCTATCACCAAGGACCTAATTGATATTTTTAAAAATTTCCTCTTAGCAACACTTTAAGATCAGTTAGATGACACCTGATTAACGAGATTTTATCAATAATGTGCAAGAATGCAAGAACTTAAGCTACTACGAGAATTGTGATGTTTAAAACTAAGACTATGATGCATGCTAAGATGATTACTAAAACAACTATGATATCCAAAGACATGATTATGATGCAAGATGACAAAACGTAGTTGATATTGCAACTAAAATGATGGTTGGCATAAGGAACCAACTTGTAATGTGAACCAAAGGAAGAGTATGTAGATACAAGATTTAAACTCTCAAAGTAAATTAAATGATACTAAACTATTATGATGTGCAAGTATAACATGAATCTACAACTAAGCTAATAATGAGAGCATCATGACATAATATATGCAACTACTATCATAAATTCAAAAGCAAAATGCAATTATGAAACTATGAATGAAACTTGAAAACAAATTGGAGCATTATGATATTGAAATAAGAGATGATCCAAATGCTTGGAGAGGGGACTCTATTTATAGAGTTTTGAGAGGTCCTGATGATGTGGATCTTAGGTGGATGCCACATAGGTGACATGTAAGCAAAAGGGGAGGCCAAGCAAGAGAGAGATAATTGCTCACATGTGTGAGAAACTTGGGATGTGATGTTTCATGGATACCCAAAAGTACCTATGTAAGAGGAAAATTCCAATAAAACACTTTTAGAAAGTGTAAGAGATGTAAGAAATATGGTTTGTGTTATCTCTATGGATATTTTGTTGTCATTAGTTAAGGAGAAGTCATACGAGTCAGGAGATTCAATCAGTGAAAAGTACAAAAGTAAATATTTAACTAGTCGGTAATGTACACTGAGAAAGCCAATGAAGTCGGTAAATCATAGACACTATACTGAGAGACTATAGTTTCTGAACACCGAGCGCATATGAAATACACCGAGTTGACAGTTACCGAGTACTAAAGATCAAGTTAACCAAGCAAAGAGAAGTTACTCTATCGAGTTACTTAATTAATTTTAACGTGATAAGGACACATTTAATGAATTAACACAACATTAATTGTGAATATACAATGCATGAAGAATAGTTTGTTACATGATCAACAATCGAGAAAATTCAAAAAGAAGATATGAGAAGCAAATTAAGTGATTAATGAAAGTTTGTTATTTCCAAGAAATACACCGAGGTAAAAGTGACACAATCACCGGGTGGAAAAGAAGATCTAACAATTAAAACAAATCATAGCGCACCTAACACATAAGATTAAGAGGCAATAAATCTTATATTTAAAGGATGAATTATATAGAAGAAAAGAGAGAGACAAAGAGTGATGATATAGAGAAGAGGCTGATATTGTTAAAGGAGTTATTTTGAATAACAAAGATCAGAGCACAGAGCACTTATCTAGCTATAATAGAGAAAATCTAAGCAGTGTTACAATTTGAGATTGAGGTAACACAATATTTCAGAGCACATAGAGTCTGATCAACATTTGTTTTAATGCAATATAGTAGACATTATTAAGTTGTTAATACTAATGTATTGAGAGCTAGAAATCCCAATACTAAGATCTGATATTTGTAAAACCTTTAATAAGTTATATCTCTAAGTGTAGAGATTGTAAAATCCTCTAACCAGGTAGACCTAACAAGTCTTTGTATACTCTTAACCGGGTAAGCTATCGAGATGGCTAAACATTGTAAGCTCTAACCTAGCACTCTTTATACTACAGTTAGTGAAGGTTGTGGGTATCATCCCCGTTGCAGTATTTTCCTCTAACCAAGGATTTATGCGTAAAGAAAATCATGGAGTTATGAATTTATTTACTTGAATGTTTTGATGATACATTTTATGAGTTTTATATTAGTTTCATTTCAAGTTATTGAATCCGGTAAACAACAAGCAACAATATATGGTTATTGGCAGTTTTAGTTATAAAAATTTTGTGGTACTGATTCACCCCTCCCCTCTCAGTCCCAACTTTCCATAGTCATTCCAACAATTTGTATCAAAGTGACTACTCTTGAGTTATAAGGTTTGACCACTTGAGAGTTAAAGATCTTAGTCATGGAAATTTTTAGGCAATTCAAAAGAATTGATGGTCTTGAATCTGAGTTGGAAAGTGCAAGAGAGTTGATCATTGATCTGAAGAAGAAACTTGAGAAGTCTCTAAGGATTAGATTGAAAACATATGATGAACTGAAGGTTACACGAGAACATTTTGATACACTTGAGATAACATTTGAAGGCAGTGTTACTGATGAATTTGAGTCATCTATAAAAGAACTACTAGAAAAGAATGATATAGTTACCAAGCAGTTGGACCTAATGAAGATAGATCTTGAAACCAACATGATAAGAATGACTGAATTGATTGAAGGAAAAGGGATTGCTGAAGATGAAAAGAAAATGGCAGAAGATGATAAAAGACAAGTTGAAATTAAGTTATTAGAAAAAGATAATGAGATCATGAGAATGACACAAGTTCACTATGATATGACCTACCAACTTCTAAGTGCAAATCAAGATAACACAAGAAAAGAATTTGAGAACCAAACACTGAAAGCTAAAACTGAAAGAATGGATCAAAGACTGAAAGTTGAGAAAGATGCAAATGCAATACTGAGAAGAAATGAAGAAGCACTAAATTCTCTGGATCAACAATTCAAGAATCGGAAGCAAAGGAATGACAAAACATGAATTGAATTCAAAGAGAATGACATTACCGAGAAAGGAGAATCATCAAATGCACAGAAAGATGAAAGTAATGCACCCCCACCGAAACAAAATAAGCCAAGTTGTAATTATTGTGGGAAGCCTAGACATATTGCTAATGTCTGCAGGAGAAGGAAAGGTAAATCACTAAGTACACCTAATTTTGATGGTTATTGTTTTAGAGGCAATAGGTATGGACATCAAGCATTTGAATGTAGAACTAATCTTGCTAACAATACAAGGAAACCCAAGTTCGATGGTTACTGCAAGAATTGTAATAATTTTGGACACAAAGATGAAGAGTGTAGAATAAAGACAAGTTTGATGGTTACTGCAAGAATTGTAATAGTTTTGGACACAAAGATGAAGAGTGCAGAATAAAGAAAAGAAATGACAAATGTAATCCTAACCGAGAGAATGCTAATACTAATTGAGCAGGCACATCTATACCGTGGGACTATAATACAAGAACTTCATTTTTATCTTATGGAAGGTATGGACACATTGCTGCAAATTGCATGTTGATGCACGAAAGGAACAATAGAATAGCATAGAGAAACCTTGGCATGACATGTTTTCATTGCCACAAGGTAGGACACCTTGCAAGGAATTTTAGATACTGAGGTGATGCACCAACCGAAGATGAATCTAAAGAGAAATCCCCTACTACTATTGATGAAATCTGAGAAAGAATGAACAAAACTTGGAGGAGAAAGACTCGGGATGAAGGAACATCATCCAGAAGCACAAACTACACCATCTCTACCAAGTTGGTTGCATCGAGCTCCACCTAATTGGTGAGAGGTATGTAGGAACTACATACTTATAATAAATCATACTTCAGTTCCTAGAATTAGAGTTGAGATCCACATCAACATATTAATATGCATTTGGATAAGTTGTGTAAGTTTTTGGATGAACATTATTATATATGGTTATTTTATTTAACTCGGTCAAGAAAAGTAACTATGCAGTCAGTTTAAAGAAAAAAAGGGACTTGACAAGTGCATTTAATGCACATTAATAGAGCCGTTGGAAACCCTAATCATGGAAAAGGTAGAAATAGATAGTTTTGCAAATCATTTGAACCTAACATTTTCAAAAGAGCATTGAGCACATTTGCAGAGTGATTATCTCGTGTGAATTCAAGCAATTTAAAGGTAATTATGAATCTTTGCAAGACATTTGAGATACATTTGAGTTATTTGTGGTACATCGAGTTGTGTTTGCAAAGTCGAGGTTATAATCAAGCGTGCCCTAGTTTATTTTAGCATACATTTTAAAGTGATCATGGCACCAAAGATGCAAACACCAGTTTTAGTAAAGAATGTTGAACTAGTAAATCTAAAATACAAGTTGCCCCTAGCTATAGCCATAGAAATTGACATGATGGGAGCATTATCTTCAATACCGCTGAGAGTTCTTTTGATTGAAGACGTTCGCACATTCATACATTGTAAAATTGAAGATCTATGTGGAACTGAGATAGATGCTTCATTCAACAAGTTGTGTGTGTGAAAGGAAAATTTAAAGATGAACACACCCATCTTGAAACCAAAGGATTGGTTCATGCTATACATCTACCAAGGGTATTCAAACCCGAGAGAGTTAGGATGGTACTCAACCGAGTACACGACTAGTTCATGTGGTTGGATGAACCAATTAAAATTACTAAGGATGTGTTGCACATCATAATTGGATTCCCAATTGGAGACAGACTGAAGATGATTAAGAAGGTTGATAAGGGAAAGCTCACTGAGCTCACTAAAACACAATGGGATGGCAGAGGAATGAGGATATCTACTGTGACAGATCCCGAGTTAAGGTATGCATATAACATCATATCTTACTGAGTGTTTCAATAGTCCTGAGTGGACACTGTACCATGTTGAGCAGTTGATCTAGCATACAAGATAGTAAAGAAAGGTTTACAGATAAACCTCTGTGAAGTTTTTCTGAAGCAGTTAGAAGACAAAATGAACACAATCGGGAAAGAAAATACCAACACTTTGAAATTTGGTTCATTGTTGGTATGTATTTTCTTCTATTACCATAATTCATTTCCCTCCATTGGAGATGTATTTTGGAAGACTGATAGGCCAATTATATATCATATACATGAGTTTATAGACAGTCTAGGAGATAATTTTGATGCAATCATGTCTGATTATTTTATGAAGTACCAAGCTAGAATGCATAAAAGGTATAGGATACCACCTCAATTAGTTTCCAAATATCAAGACAACATATGTTTTGAAGTAGATACACATGTTTGTATAGTCAAATTTGTTGAATCGAGAGTTGAATGGATTGAATCGATGGGTTATGAAATGTATATTGATATAGGTTCTAAACATATTGAATCCCTATTAGAAAAACCAATTGACCCCAATGAAAAGAGATATGGAACTTATGAAGAAGTCAAAGACAAAATCAAATAAGGTATTTTGGTACCTAGGTAAATTAAGAAGGCAAGTAAAATGATAATTTTTTTATCAAAGACTCTTGGAGTTGATGATACTTTGGATACTGATAATGCACAAGCCCTTGTAGTGGTTGAGAAACAAAATGTATAATTTCCCTCACCGAGCAAAAGAGGTATTACAAGGAACACCAGATCATCGGTACAACTAACATAGAAGAAGTCTACTAAGGTAATACAACTGAAAGGTAAAACCTATGATAGAATAAGAGGCAAGAAGCAACCTACAAGAACAAGAAGAAGACTTTTACTTGGAAAAGATAGTGAGACTGAATCTGATGAGCCAGACAAATATGTTCTAGTTGCTTAGCTCTCATGAGTTCCAAAAAGTCTTGATGACTTTCTGGAAGGATTAAAGGAATCAGGAGGATTCAAAGGATTTAAACAAGTGAAGTATTTGAAGAGGAATAAAGAGGACAAGAAAAAGATTGAAGATGCAGTTGTTGTAACACTAATGAGATATAAAGTGACACCTATTGAGCTTGCAGATAAGCTATCAAAGGAACTTTACACAAAAATTGATACACAGTGGAAGTATCCAATTAATGTAGAGAAGGAGATGAGAGAAAGATCTCTTGTGCATATTATTCCTGACCTGGCACCATCTGAGATTGAAGAAGCATTGAAGAAACATTCAAAGAAATTTCTAGTAAAGGGAAGAGCCCTGAGGATAATGAAAGGAGACCTACAATCAGTAGAGAAAGATACTGCTAGAAAATGGAAAGAAATATATCAAATATATGACACTATGAAACAAGAAACTGAGAAGAGTCGAGGTGATGCAATCACTGATTAGGTAAAGGAAAGCACATGCCAAATAGATCTAACCATTGATAATATAGAAGTAATCATTGAAGATGCACCAGAGGATATTGATCTTGCAAAGGAGTTGTCAAAGGATAAAGATGTGATGGACATGCAAGTACCAGACACCGAGTATATTGATGTAGATATTGCATCATTGCAAAGTAATGCTCCCATATTGCTACAAGTACAAATTTATTCTACTATTCAGACATGCACTATTGAAGTTGCACAAGATATAGCAACCGAGCCACCAATTGACACAGAAAAAGAAAATGTTGATAATCCAGAGGCTAACGAGACTGAACATGGGAAGGATACCAAGCTAGAACCTCCAACCGACACTGAAGGACAAAAGCAGAATACACCACTAACCAAAACATCAAATGTTCAAAATGATCAAAAGCCACAAGATACAGAAAAAGAAATATTGCAGGAATCAAATAAAAAAGAGAAGAATATAGAGAAAGAAGAAACAAAATAGCAAGAAGAAGTTAAAGCAGAGGAAAGCATAGCCAGTCACCATACCGAGTCACCAGATGTAACAATGGCATCACGTTCTAAATGCTCTACTAGAGAGAGCAGACTAATTGAAAAAAAGAAGAATAAGAAGAGGAAACATGTGATTGATTTGAGTAAGCCAATCATCATACCACCCAGAGACCCTAATATGATGAAGCCCAAGGAATTTTGCATTTATGTAGAACTTGTAGCTCAAAAGACTGAGCAGGACAAACTATTAGAAAAGAAGAAAAAGGTAGATATATTAGAAGATGTCAAAGAAGTTTTCTAGGAGATTATTCTTGAAGTTCATATTGATGAGTCTGAGCCACTACTAGACCAAGTTGGAAATATAGTCCAACAAATCAAAGGGCTGAATAAGGACATGACTAGATACATGTTAAAGATTCACAAGGCATCCATGGATAATAAATTGATGGAGGGCCTACTGCAAAATATTGCTATAGAAAGGTAACTCTTTCTGAGTTATGTTCCAAAGTTGAAGAACAATTGCAGTCCATCATTTCATTGTTTCAAAAATTATGTATTCTTTCTAATTTTATCGAGGACATTAAGAAGAAGGAGGCAGATACTGAAAAAGAGCTGACTGAGCAGCTTGCAAAGCTAACTACCGAGCCTGGAGAATTCCAGACATATTACTCAAAGATACAAGAACTCATGGGAGTTCAACTCTCATTGAGACAGGAGGAAGACAAGCTAAGATTATAGTTGCTTGAATTGAAATCACTAATAATTCCCCATATGCAATCAATTTAGATGCATCTAAAGAAAGGAAAAGAACTAGCAAGTTTTCCAGAGGTCGGCACCCTGGATACTATAGTTGATCTATCGACATAAATCAATGAACACATTGTGATATTACAGAATCTCTGAGACACTTGGGAGACTGTACTAGCCAGAATACAACAAAGGTATAAGCACATTTTTGATATATGAGTTTTATTGTTGAGACTTTTGTCAAAAATGGGGGAAATATAGATAGATAGAGAGTCAGATATAGATCTATGAAAATTTAAAAAAAAAAGCAAATAGAGTCAATACAAAATCAAAGAAAGTATATATGTGAAAAATAAAAAAGAAAGGCGAAGAGTTGTACATATTTTGTGTAGAGATTAACATCCGAGGGGGAGTTACTAGTTTTGATGACTTGGAGGTTTTTGTCAAAATGCTCAAATAATGTCAAAGGGGGAGATTGTTATCTCTATGGATATTTTGTTGTCATTAGTTAAGGCAAAGTCATATGAGTCAAAAGATTCAATCGGTGAAAAGGACAAAAGTAAATATTTAACTAGTCAGTAATGTACACCAAGCAAGCTAGTGAAGTCGGTAAAGCACAGATACTACACCAAGAGACTACAATTACCAAACACCAAGCGCATATGAAGTACACCGACTTGAAATTTATCGAGTACTAAATATCAAGTCAACCGAGCAAAGAGAAGTTACTCTACTGAGTTACTTAATTGATTGTAACACGATAAGGACACATTTAATGAATTGACACAACATTAATTATGATTATACAATGCACAAAGAATAGTTTGTTACACGATCAACAATCGAGATAATTCAAAGAGAAGATCTGAGAAGAAAATTAAGCGATTGATGAAAGTTTGTTATTTCCAAGAAATACACCAAGTACCGAGGTAAAAGGGACATAGTCACCAAGTGGAAAAGAAGATTTTAACGGTTAAAACAAATCATAGCGCACCTAACACATAAGATTAAGATGCAATAAATCTTATATTTAAAGGATGAATTATATAGCAGAAAAGAGAGAGACAAAGAGTGATGATACAGAGAAGAGGCTGATATTGTTAAAGGAGTTATTTTGAAGAACAAAGATTAGAGAAGAGAGCACCAAGCATTTATCTAGCTACAAAAGAGCAAATCTGAGCATTGTTACAATTTGAGATTGAGGTAACACATATTTCAGAGCACATAGAGTCTGATCAACATTTGTTTTAATGCAATATAGCAGACATTGTTAAGTTGTTAATACTAATGTATTAAGAGCTATAAATCCCAATACTGGGTAGATCTTAACCAATCTGATATTTGTAAAACCTTTAACAGGGTACATCTCTAAGTGTAGAGATTGTAAAATCCTCTAATCTTGTAGACCTAACAAGTCTTTGTATACTCTTAACCAGGTAAACTATCAAAATGGCTAAACATTGTAAGCTCTAACCGAGCACCCTTTATACTACAATTAGTGAAGGTTGTGGGTATCATCTTCACTGCAGTTTTTTCCTCTAACCAAGGATTTCTACATAAACAAAATCACGGAGCTATGAGTTTATTTACTTGAATGTTTTATTGATATGTATTATGAGTATTATATTAGTTTCATTTCAAGTTATTGAATCTGGTAAACAACAAGCAACAATATATGGTTATTGGCAGTTTCATTTATAAAAATTTTGTGGTACTGATTCACCCCTCCCCTCTTAGTCCCAACTTTCCATAGTCATTCCAACAGTTTGGGCCTTTTATGGCAAAGTGAGATGACTCCACTTTAGGGAAGAGATGCTCACATGTGTATGAGAATCTCATTAGCTTAATGAGATTAGGAATCAAGGGGATTAGGACTTAATCAAATATTAATCCCCAATGTAGGTTTAGTGGGATGAGAGTAGGTGGTCCAACCTAGGTTAGATTTAGGTTTTAAATTTTGGGTTAGGATTAAATTAAGTTTAATTAGTTTAATCATGGATTTAGAAGAAAAGGGAAATTGAATAAATAAAATTTATTCAATAAAGGATATTATGGAGGAAAATGTATTAAAGAAAAACTTAATACATTAGGAAGAGATTGAATGGATTTGAAGAATTAGTTGGGAGTGTGAATTACATAATTAAATATTTGAATTTGATTATACAATAGAACAATTAGGACATTAATTAAATAGCTAGTATTTAATTAGTAAATGCATTTGGACAAATTTTTTTGTGTATACGACACATATTTCTTGTAAACACAGGGTAAGGAGGAATACTCAGTCTTGTAGTTTTTTTCACAATGATTTCCTAGGTAGTTTGGGTTGTTGAGCTCATCGAAGAGCCTCACAATACTTTGAAAAATGCTTGAATAAGAGTTTTTTTTTTATGAAATTTAGAACTATAGATGAAATATTTCACATAAGCTTTACCAAAATGTAGATAAGGGGATTCACCACCCTCGAGATGTTGAAATCCCAAGGGGAAAATGGTCTAATGCTACCACACTTAACTAGTGCTCTAGTAAGCTAGGAAGATTAATTAAATGAATAACAAGATGTATAATCAAAGATATTAAATAACTAAGCACACAAGATGATAAAAAAATTATGGCTATAAGAAATGAAAGAGGAGGTCACCAAGACTGATTGGTAAGCTCTACAAGCTCTCTGTCCAGGACACACCCACTTTTCTAGGATGACAATGCATATTTAGGATGCCGACTTGGTGTGCACATGTCCTGCATGGACACAACATAGAGGTCATATCAGAAAGGTACAAGTCTGACCAAACAACTAAACATAGTGCTAAATAAACTAGAAATGATGACAAAGAGTGTAGAAAAGTAGAAATATAATAATTCAAAGATAAGGAAAGGAAAAGAAGATCTTACAAACTACCACTGGTAGAAGCTTCCAATACACTACTTTGTTCTTCTCTCAAAACTTGTACATGAGTAAGACGAGGAAAAATGTTGAGGCTTTTGTTTAGAGGTTTGCAAAAGTTAGAACCTCGTTTTGGTGTTTCCACCTCCATGAATAGCCAAGATAGATAGATATTCAATAAAATTATAATATATAAATGATCAAAGAGATAACACTATTGACATGCTTTAACAAAGATAAATGAGAAATATTATGGGAAAGGTGGAAAGGGATCCCCTTTAATTCCAGGAAGCTAAATCTCGTTGGAAATAAGGTAAGTGTAGATGCTTCAAAGAGATTGAGCTTCAATGTCGATGATAATGGAAAGTTGATGGACAAAATAAAACAACAAGAAGTTGTGTGGATGATCAAGAAGAAAGTAAAGTGTCAAGAGAGAGTAAGAGGAGCTATGAAGCTCCAAGAATGACCAAGAAGAGAGTAATAATTACACATAGACCCCAAATTAGAGCAAATGATAAGTTTAAAACTAACTCAAAAGAATCCTAACGTCGTTGGGCTATAAGAGGAGATGTTAAACTACCAAAATAATAGGTGTAACACTCCAACAACCACCTTTAGACTGCAAATTTACATGATTAATTTGCACTGCATGGATTTTCTATGGTACAAATGTGTCCTAAGTCAAAAAAATCCACATGGTTAGGATTTTGGGCTAAAGCAGTGACAAGGCAAGCAGATGAAGCAAAGACTTAGGGGGAGACTTTGAATTGGATAAAGTGAAGGCACCATGTGATGTGGAATTGCATGGGGTATAATTTATGACATTTCACTTGGTAATCTAGCATATTTGGAGAGAACAAAATAGCAGAATTCTCAACAAGGTTGAACTCTCCATAAAAAGTGTACAAAACAAAATTGAAATGGCATATGCGAAAATAGTCATGGAAACACAAGGTCATTCCATGCTAGATCTAAGGCATTTCATGATTGGGATGAATCCATTATGAAGAAGTGGAAACTCCTCAAGGCTTCTCCTTCCTACTTGGTAGACAACCCATATACAATCAAACAGATTAAAACGAGGGAAAGTTATATGGCACCCTCCTCCAAATGGTACATTGAAACTAAATTTTGACAGTACGACCAAATGGAACCTTGGAATCTCAAGTGTTGGATCTATACTCAAAGATAAACATGGAAATTTCATTTGGTCTCTATCTAAGAAGTTGACACCAATAACTAACAATGAGGCGAAGTTCCAAGCCCTCCTAGCAAGTCTGCAAAAATGTAAAGAGCATTAGGCTGCAAAGCTTTATATAGAAGGGAACCCCAAAATCTACATAAATGTGATCTCCACACACAAAATCCCAAACTAGGAACTAAATAATAAAACAAAATCAATCTGGTGCTACCTTAAGGCCTTTGACAATTTTTAACTCGTGTATTACTAGAGATGCAAACATGGTAGCAGGTAGGCCGACGAACTTTGCCTACACATAATATAATATGCCTCAAAAGTGTTTGACTTCTCCTTAGACACTTGAGGCACTCAAGAGCAATAATCTCTTGTATTTCTCTACTTTCTATAATGCAAAGGGAGCTACCCCCAAGTTAGCAATTTATATATGAAAAAGAAGAAGCTAAAGCTTTAGCTTTATTATTTGTTCCTTGCATGAGCTTTTTAAAACTACGTTAACTAAATCCTCTTTAGAATCCCTAATGATAAAATTCGTCCCTATAGGCCCTAGATGTCTCCTTAAAGTATTGTTAAATTTGAATTTAAAAACACCATGTGATAGGAGAACACAAATAACTGAATCCAATGTTCAATTGAACATCTGAAACTAAAAATCTCATATTTTTAATTTTTCCCCTTCTAATTTCAATTTTATATTATCTTAAAAAATTAAAATGTTAATATACTCAAATTAATATACAATTAATTTTACTCCTAAATACATTATTTGAAAAATATTCTTAATAATACCATCAAATCTATTACAAAAGATTGTATGGAAGTTATTTGAAATTGAAACTTTAGCCCACATTTCCATACACTAAGGGTAGGTCCCCATGCGGTTGCTAAGCTTATTTTGGCTAGCAGCCATTGTTCATATTTTTTAGCAACAATTTGTGAAGTTGTTGGCTCCATGATTATGACATTTTGTTGCTTATTTTATCTTCAATTGTATATTTGAATAAACATTGAAACAATATTTTTTAGACAAAAAAGTCATGGAAAAAATGAGGGAAATAAATTTGTGAAGCCACATAACATTGTATCAATAAGTAGTCGTTGCTTATTATCAACCCCTTATATTTTGTCAATGTTTAATTTCAATTCTTAAATTATAGCCATTCCACTAAATAGAAAAAGATTTCAATTTATTCTTATCTCATGATTAAAAATTTACATGGAAACATTCTAACTATTTAAATTTAAGCTGAAAATACACTTAAGCAACTACATAAGAACATGGGGTAATACCTACATAAAATATATTTAGCATGTTCACATAAAATATTTCTTTCATATTACTACCTCCACACATTTGTACATTAGACTAGGAGCACACACACTACCGAGTTAAAGAAATACAAAGAACAAACACCAAGCGGTTTGTCCTAACTGCAGTAATTTAACCTCACAAGCTATTCTTACTGAGCGCTCAATATTCATCCTCCCTTTCTTCCTTTGGCATTATCAATGGCGATCCACTAAGATATTTTTTTTTCTCTTCTGTCAATGGGCTGGATTGTACGCGCACAGAGATAAACCAAACAAACAAACGAGCTTTTATACGTGCCGCCGTCTGATAAGCCTCCGCTCCCCCGAAGCGACCGTGCCCTTATCCGTTCTGCTTTCAGGTACATTTTTTCGCCATTTTTTCCACATACACATCAACTCTCTTATTAGAATTTATCTCAAAGTTTGCAATTTTGCAATATTAAATTATCCATATTGATTTTTACTTCATAGATCGGCGTACCCATCAGCTGTAATTTGCTGATAGTGTTTTATATCTGGGGTGGTTTGTAAAATTCAGCTGTTTTGAGAACACGAAGGTTTCTCGTTTACCCTCAGAACCCTTTTACAAGGTATGTTTTTTAGTAGAGGGTATTTCTGTCAACTGTTTGACAAAATTCCTCTGCGAATTATTCATCAAGAGGTTTCCATTTTCTTGAATTGTTATCATAATTCGTATGTCAAAGCTCATTACGTGGATTAGACGAATAGACCAGTTCGGTGATACAGTTGACATATCCATTAAGAATTATGCTAATATTATAGAAAAAAACTCTTCCTGTTCTATATCTTTGCAATTTACTCATTGTTCTGATCACTACGCATGTGAAATTATATGGTTTTTTCTTCTTTATAGCTTGAAATACGTAAGAAATTTTTCTACATTTCTCTGTGTTAGACTGACGGCTATATGTGAGCCCTAATTTTACTGATCCATCTGTACTCTAGCATTGTATGCACACGAGCCTCTTTACCATAAATCATCTAATCCTATATTGATTGTAGTTGTATTAGCTTGTAATCTCTCTAATAAATTTATAAACCGTAAAAGTCCCTTGATTCACGGTGTCTTTTCACTGTAGCAATCATGTTGATAATTGTTTGAATAGACAATAAGGAAGGTGAGTAGCTTGGCTACGGTCCCAGTTTAGTATTTTGGTTAGGAACTCCTATCCACAGCCACAGCGTACGAATGTATATAGCCATGCCTCATGTTTTCCTTTGACTTTTCAGTTATCAAGTTTTTTGCGAATCTTGATCTTATCATTGAATATGTATGGGATTAACATTTTAGCAAGACTTTTTCTTCAAGAGTTGTCTGTTTCTCTTCAATTGCCTGCGTTGTCTGCTAGCCCACAAAATAATTTTTTTAAATTATGATGTCAGTCCACTAGTTGTGTAAAGTAGTATTGATATATATTGATCTACCCTCCAAGTTTTGTCTTTACACTGTGGAGTTGCTTTAGATGTCCAATCTGCAAACTTTGGCAATGATCTTTTATAATTACAGATTAATGTTCAATGTGAAGTCTGAATCTACTGAAATTTTATTACCAGGAAAGCAAGGAAAATGCATTTAAGGTGGCCCCCTCCCTGGCTAAGTGTTGGAAGGAACGAGTTTTCATATCTAGCGAATTCTCTATAGGAAAAGCATTGGTAAATGTTTATTGTTAATGGGAAACTTGGATTCAATGGAAAAACAACAGAATGGAAACCATCTACTTCAGCAGCAACAGCAACAGCAGAATCATGCTCAAATCCCACTACAACAGGCCCAGCATCAACAGTTACAACAATCATATACAAGGGTAGGAGAAAATGGTGTCTCAAAGACCCCTGATAGGATTAAAAGAGATGAATGGAGTGAAGGAGCTGTTGGTACTCTTCTGGATGCTTATGAGTCCAAATGGCTTCTTAGGAATCGAGCAAAGCTCAAAGGAAATGACTGGGAGGATGTTGCAAAACAGGTTTCCTCTCGTAGTTCTGGAGCCAAGTCAATGAAGACTCAGTCACAATGCAAAAACAAAATCGAGTCTATGAAGAAACGATATAGGGCAGAGTCTGCTAGTACTTGCAATCCTGGCTCAGGACCTTCTTCTTGGCCCTTCTTTGCCCGTATGGATGGATTGTTAAGATGCCCCGCATTGCCCCAGTCCAAGCCTGGCACAGCATTTCTTGATACAGGTGGGCAGCCTGTCCTCACTGATTTGGGATTACAGGCGTTGCCAAAGGTGGAAATTGGAGATTCAGACCTAGTTATCAAAAAAGCACAAGATATGCGATCTAATCTGGGTGAATTTATAGAAGGAAATCGAGATCTGATGGTGGTGGAAGCAGAGGGGCAAATGCAGGACAGCAACCAGGAAGATGGATCTAACACTTTGCCAAACAGAAAGGAGAGTGTAGCAGTGGATAGTGACACTAGTACCCCTCGAAGCAAAATTGCAAATGCAGGAGAAGGTTCAGGAAAGGGCCACTCATCTAAACGTAGGAAGAATTCAACCAGTGAAGTAGCAGAAAGTATAAGATCTTTTGCCAACTCAATCCTCAAGCTTGAGCAGGCAAAGATGGAAATGTACAAGGACTCAGAACGATTAAGGGCTGAGACAGAAGTTAGGAGAGGTGAGATGGAACTCAAGCGTACAGAGATCATAGCTAAAACTCAATTACAGATAGCGAGATTATTATCTGGAAAAAAGGGCAAACGAAAGCTTGCTGATACAAATGCAGCCTTGAAGTCAGCAATTGCTGCAACATCATCACCTCAGCCAGATAGTACTGCTCGAGGCATACAGGGGTGAGAAAATTAAGGTGAGCATTAAAAACTTTGAGCAATGATTAAAGTATTGACATGTTTTATAACATAGAAAACTTTGCTCACTACTTGGTATAGGGTGTTGTTATAATGTCTTGAATTCTAAGAAATATTGTTTTGATTTTTATTTTTGACATTGTTTCTGCAATTTAATGTGGAACTGCCAAAAAGTTGTTTTTATAAGTTGACAGCATTATTGTTTAAATATCAACTTTAATTTCAGTAATATACAGTTCGTGTGATCTCTTGGGATGTCTATACCATGATACTTTTGTTACCTCTATCCACAACTAAATCTTTGGTCCCAAACTTGAAGCATTTTATAATTTATTCTGGTAATTTTCCATTTATTGTTAGATTGAGTGTAGGTATAAGGGATACACAATTGCAACCAGAATTCTCACACCCCTAACAGCAAAGATACTTTTGGAGTTCAACAACTTTTTTCAGGCATCTGTTAGTTTAAAAAAATCCCATATGTTCAGACAGTTTGTAATGTCCCCAATTTTTGAGGTGACATTAATTAAATTGTTTTTTATTAAGTTGTCAAAAATAGATGAAATATTTAAATGATGACTTAATAGTAATTAATTTAATTAAGTAATAATATATTATTATAAGGTCACTTTATTAAATATATTTCTCCAAGTGGGCCCAACTTCTAGATGCTTCATGGAGATTTTTATAAGGGGGATCTTAGTGATTATTTGGACATGCTTGAATTTGGTAAATAGCTTGAAGTTTTTGGAGACGAAAACCTTCAGGAGTTTGATAGGAGAGCTAATTCAAAACCTAGTTCTTCCAAAGGGGTGGATTTGCGACGGAGTCTACATCAGTGTCAAATTTGTGAAGTCTCCATTGGAGACAAATTTGTAAGGTTTGAAGGTTATAATATTTTGAATATTTACTGTGTGGAGCTAGTTAAAATATTCTAGCTGCAGCTATTGTGAATGCTCAGAAAAATATAAGGCAATTGAATGAACAATTGATGATCTGCTGATCACAAAACAAACCAAAATGCAAAAGCCCCAAATTGCCTTGAAGAAATGAGAGGCAGGACATCTATTAAATAGAAAACCAGAAGGGAGGTGACATTATGGAATTCAACTATATTCACAAATATTACAACTGCAATAATAAATACATACAACCATATTATTAATATGGGATTGCAAAGTCAATAAGGACTGCAAGTAGTCAATAAAGACTGCCCCAATGGGCATTATTGCTGTCGTTCGCCCCCATAATGACCATTGGGAAGAACATGAATTAGATCTCTGAGCTTCTGGAACCTTTCACGAGCTAGAGCCTTTGTGAGGATATCTGCTATCCGATCTTGTATACTGCAGTACACAATTTTATTCAAACCTTGTTGGACCAATTCTCTGATATAGTGATGTTGTATCTCAATATGTTTGGTTCTACTATAAAATACTGGATTCTTTGTTATTTGTATAACACTCATCTTGTCAATATACTACAAGGTAGGTCCATTATGTATTTGGTGTAAGTCTTCTAGTAGTCTTCTCAACCATACAGTTTTACAAGCTATTAATGTTGCAGCTTTGTATTCTACCTCTGCTATAGAAAGTGATACAATTGGTTGTTTCTTGGACTTCCAAGAGAATATTGCAAAACCAAGGCTAAAAGTGTAACCAGAAGTAGACTTGCGATCATATGTAGAACCTGTCCAATCTGAATCTATATAGCCAACCAATCTGCCATTCTCTAAATGCTAAAATTTGAGACCATAATTCAATGTCCCTTTAACATATCTGAGAATCCTTTTAGTTGCATTCCAATGTGTTTCCTTAGGCTTTGACATGAACCTAGGCACCAAGCTCATTGCATATGGGATATGTGGACGAGTAGTAGTTAAGTAGATCAAACTTCCTATCAACTGTCTGTATAGAGTGGGGTTTACTGCATCTGACACATCTAAAGTAGACAATTTGAGTCCAACTTCAATGGGCGTTGCAACTAGTTTGCAACTATTCATCTGAAATTTTTGTAGGATATTTGAAGCATATTTTTTCTGAGACATAAATATTTCATCTTTGTTATACCAAGAAAGTAGTGCATTTGTCCCAAATTTGTCATTTCAAATTCAATAATCTGGCTGTTCTAAACTCTGCAAATAAAGTTGAATTATTCCCTATGTAGATAAGATCATCAACATAGAGAACTAAGATAAAAATATCATTAGCTGAGCTTCTGATATAAAGATTTGGATCTGACTGAATTCGTGAAAAATCTTTTTGTTGTAGGTATGAGTCTATCCTTGAATACCATGCTCTTGGTGCCTGCTTGAGACCATACAAGGCCTCCATAAATTTGCAAACATAATGTTCTTTGGAAGGTATTTCAAAACCTTTAGGTTGTGAAACATACACTTCCTCATAAATATATCCATTCAAGAAAGCACTCCTCACATCCATTTGATAAACTATCCAACTCTGTTGAGTTGTCAATACCAAACCAATTTGATAGTATCCATTCGTGCTATAGGTGCAAATGTTTTAGTGTAATCGATACCTTCCTGTTGAGTGTACCCTTTGGCTACCAATCTAGCCTTATGCGTATTACTATTAATACTCCCATCAAATTTATACTTTGTTTTGCACACGCATCTTGTACCGATAATTTCCTTACCAGGAGGTAATCGAATCAAATCCCATGTGTCATTCCTTTCAATTGTTTCTATTTCACTATTCATTGCTTCAAACCACTCTTCTTTTTCTTGAGCTTGTTCAAATGTTTGCGACTCATTATTTTCCATGATTTGAGTCATTAATGCAAAATTCACTTTTGTTTGTGACCTTGTTGTCATTTTTTCAAAATTTGAATCCAACATAAGAGTTGATGGACGATTCTTTTTTGTCCTTTGATATTTTCTTGCTCCTGCACTAGATGATTCAAATACATCTTCTTCTTCCTCTTCAATCTCATCAATTACTATCTGTTTTCCTTTTATTTCATGTTCTTTGGTATATTCTGTTGTTTTATTGATTACCACATCTCTGCTTATCACAAGGTTTTTCCCTGTTGGATCATACAACCTGTATGCTTTATTTTCAGTTCCATAACCAATAAAAATGCATTTTAGGCCTTTATTGTCTAATTTAGACCTTTTTTCTTTTGGTATGTGTGCGTAAGAAACACATCCAAATACTTTGAAGTGATCAACACTTGGCTTTACCCTAGACCATGCTTGTTTAGGAGTCGTTCTTTTAAACTGCTTTTGTAGGACTACTATTTGGAAAATACACTTTTGTGCAATGCATTTTAGGCCTTTATTGTCTAATTTAGACCTTTTTTCTTTTGGTATGTGTGCGTAAGAAACACATCCAAATACTCTGAAGTGATCAACACTTGGCTTTACCCCAGACCATGCTTGTTCAAGAGTCATTCTTTTAAACTGTTTTTGTAGAACTACTATTTGGAAGATACACTTTTGTGCATACTGCTTCTGCCCAATAACTTTTATCCAAATTTTTCTCTTTCAACATACTTCTTACCATTTTAACAATTGTCCTATTCTTCCTTTCAACAACTCCATTTTGCTGTGGAGTGTAGGAAGTAGTGAACTCTCTCTTGATTCCACGATTTTTGCAAAAATCGATAAACTAATTTGACTTGTACTACCTCCATTATCTAACCTTATCACCTTTGATATACTTACTACTTTGTTTTTCAACCAACCTCTTGAATTCTACAAACTTTTCAAATACTTCTGATTTTGTAACCAAACAATACACCCAAGTTTCTTGAGTAATCATCAGTGAAGGTTAGAAAATACTTGGATCTGTTCAAAGAAGGTGTTTCCATAGGACCACACACATCTGTATGGATTATCTCAAGATGTTTAGCTCTACTAGATTTTCCAATAGAAAATTTTATCCTATGTTGTTTGCCAACAATACACTTTTCACACACCTCTTTTGCGTCTTCAATGAATGGTAGACCTTCAACCATTTTTAATCTTTTGAGTAAAATCAAGCTATTAAAACTGAGTTGACCATATCTTTTGTGCCAAATTTTACTTTCGTTCATTTCATTAGACGTTAGTGCTTCGTTCCCATGAGTGAAATGTGTTAAAGATTGGTAGTTGCAAGAACTATCTTAGTTACCTGTGATGGTTGTTCTATCCGGAATTGTAATCTTCATCAGTGTTGAATGTTTATTATGCTCATGTGTGATGGCTATTGAAAAGACTTAACTGCTGTAATTGAAGAGCTACTTCAAACGCAGTGTCACCATTATTGTGACTGTTGAAGTCTTCAATGAAGATCGACTCTTCTATATGCTCATGAAACGATTCATTATTAGTAACCGAAGTCATTAAGTCATGTGTCACGATGGTCAAGTCTAAAACGACTTCCTTCACCATTAACATTTTTGGAGCTGGAGAGTCTCCTTGCATGCGACGGTCTTTTGGTTTTCCGTGTGACGTATTATTGGGTCACGACAGAGTAAATGTGAGCTGGACATTCCTACGGCAAAGGAAATATGAGTTGGACACTCATACGACAGAGTAAATGTGAGTGAAAAGCATCACCGTTTCTTTGTAATGACAATTCCTACCCTCGACATTTAAGAGGCATTGGTGTAACTCACGTCAGTGGTTCTTACGACATGCATTCCTGTATATCGGTGTCTTTGGTCTAATGTGTGAAGGAAGTGGATCGACATTTGGTCTAATGGGTAAAGGAAGCGTATTGTATTGATGCTAAGATTCAGCGCTCATAACAAGCAAATTGTTAGTGTCTATTGTATATAGTGCTGAGTATATTGTGAGTTTTCTGTAGGAGATCTTTGGAGTAGTCTATAGTAATTATTTTGTTTTAGTATATTGTTATCTTTCTATGTATTCAGTGTTGAGTGAATACATTTATTTGTTTGTGTGAGTTTTATGAGATTTGAGATAGTGTTATTGTAAGGAGAAATAGTGTGGTGATCCTTTAGAAGTGTGTAGTCTAAGTATTCAAGCTTTGTATCTGAACCATCATCATTATTTAATAATACAATATTCTTTGGCGTGGCTGGGTTTTTCCCTTGAGAGGGAGGGTTTTCCCAGGGTATATCTGGTGTCCTTGTTGTTTCTGGATATCAGCTATTTGCTTTGTTATATTCTGGTTCAAAACATTAACAAAATGAAGAGGAAACATCCTATCACCTGACATTTTTGCTCTTGCAACAACTGCATTCCTTTTTAATTTATATCTCATTATGCACTTTTTTTTTGATAGGTAATAGGCCATTGGCCAAGAATTTTTATTAATTTTTAAATAAACTATTTACATTCCCATCTTACTAGAGGCACTGGTAGGAAAGATGGGAGGAGAAAACCTCCGGCCTTGCCCCAAAAATAAAGTTTTATCAGCGTTTTGGCAATGTTTTTAAAATAAAATACAATACATGGGGTTTATTCTACCCCTATCCAGTATGTAGAAGAATTAAAGTAGTTCGAATTTCTTGCTTGTTCTTGTTAAACGTTCCATTCATGGATTTCTTTCTTGGTTCCTGCTGATAGCTCTGTTCCTCCCGAAACCTGAAAAACTTCACATCTTTTTTGGCTAAGATCATTTATTAGTATTGGCTTTCATGATAAATAATGCTAAATGTATTTCAATTATTATAGAATTTATATTGTGCTATCTAAAATTTATTTTCCTTTTTTAATTTAGTAGTTTGTACTATAAAATTGTTATCAACACTTTACATAAGACGTTATCAGTCAACCTCCAGCTTTTATTTACCTTTCACACCATTTTAGTTTAATGTGACCTTATATAGTGGGTGTTTTCCTTTTACTTGCTTTTATCAGTAGAGGAGGGGCTGTGTTTTATATATATATATATATATATATATATGACTCTTTATATACATAGGCAGGAAGTTCGTTTGAAATATTAAAATCCTTGACCGTGATACATTTGCACCCAAGGCCACAAAAGTGGGCAAAATGAAAAATTTAATATGTGCCCATTTAGAAACGATGGAAATATCAAGCCTTTCTTAAATGATGAATTTCACGCACATATCCATTATGCACTTGAATTGGGATTTAATAAAACGTGAAAATAATGTGAAATTTATCAAGTATGGAACACCAAGCGAATGTTGGACTATTGAAGTTTATCCTAAGTTGGAGAATTATTCGCGACTATGGAATGGATTTAAAATTTTAAGTGAAGAGACTTGGGAACTAAATAAATAAATATGGCAAGAAATATTAAAATTTTGGCCTAGATTTTAAAATCTAATGTGTGTCCAATAGCGCACCATGGAGGAAAGGGTTGAAAATGACGGATTTAAAATCCAAGTCAGGATGAAGATTAAATTAGAAAATAGTGGAATTATTTGGAAAAATAATCAGATATTGGAATTTTCTTGCGTATTTAATGAGGTCCAATATATAATTGATAAAACATTGGAAATAATGTAATTGCCAGAATATTTAAATTCCAGCCTCATCAAATGTGGGCCCATGACGAAAAATGTGTTGATGAAGGCAAATGCTTGGAATAGAAACTTTTGAGAAAATGGAAGGAATATGACACATGTCAATGAGACTGAAGGAATAATAGGAACTCTGAGACAAGTGGCAATTTTCGTAAGAGAATCTCTCGTGGAATGGCAACTTGGAAGAAAATTTGAATGCAGTTGCCTAAATTTAACTCATTGCCAATTTAGCAGGTTGAGGGTCGCATTCCTATATAAGAAATGAATTCTCATTTCACCTTGACATTGAAAAATTGGAGAGTCAGGAGTAGAGGGTGAAGATTTTGAGGAATTTACAAATAAGTGTGAGTTGTCAAGAGGAAATGTGCAAATTTTCAAAAGAAAGATTTGTGGAGAGAGAAAGTCTCTTTCTAGAGGTGATTTGTAGTGTTTGTAGAATCAGAAAGAGGTTGTGGGTTTTGGAGAGAAGTAATTCTGCAGTAAGTTGAGAAGAGGCATAAATTTCTGGAGAGAGAAAGAAGTTCTGTAGTAAATTTTCAAATTTTCTTCTCCAAAGTTAGAATTTGTTCCATGAATGAAGAAATTTAATTTGCTTTTTTATTCCTCGCATGTTCTTATGTTTGTTAGTTTGTTTTGCAGGAGGAATGGTAGAACCCAGAGGATCAAGTTTGTCCAGGTCGGCATTGATCAAGAATGAACAAAGAGGATTTTACCCAGAGTCCAAGATCGTGTCAAGGTGGAAAGATGTTGGTTGCACAAATTTGGGTGGCCTCAACATGAATGAATTTAAAAGAAGAATGTTTGGCTACAAGGATCATGCTCCTACATACTTAGCCAACGAGGTACTCAAAAGCGGGATTGTAGCAGCAATCGGCTTTCTCCTGGCCATCTAGCATACAAAATTGATCATGGAGTGTGCAAGGCACTATAATTTGGAAGATAGAACGATTAGAGACCCAAATAACTAGGTATTAGCAAATCTCTCTCTACCAACAATATCAGAGGCTTTCGGAATTCCAACATACAAATCAATGGTGTGGAAGACAAAAGAACATGCACACAAGGTCTACACTTCTAGGGTGGACTATTGTGATGGAGTGATCAACCACAAATGATTGCAGAAGATCAAGACTCGCCATTCTAAATTACCCAAACAGCTGGTTTGGTTGGACCTTCAGCAAGAATACTGTGATTTGGTGATGATGTTAAGTACGATATTTGGAATTCCACAGTCCTACATGTTTGAGACTTGGATGTGGTACTTCATTGAGCAAGTGACTGAAGGAATCAATGCTATGGACTGGGTTGGAATGATCAATGATAATCTGGATGAACAACTCAGAAATTTGTAGTCAGGGAAATTCTACATGAGCTCTTATGTTGTATAAATGCTAGCTAGGAAGACGAGGTATGAAGGATTGAGGTGCAAAGAGCCAATAGGAAGTGGTGCAAGCCATGTGAAAGTGCATGAGTGTTATCCCCAGTTGCAACTCTACGCTAAGGATGACTTCATGAGAGCCAACGACGCCTTTGCCATGCACATTGCCAAAACTTTGCAATGTGGCTTTGATACAAGGCTATTAGCTGAGGCAATGAAGTTGGTAGAGAAATACAAATCATGGTTCATCCAGTTCTCGACTTTCTCCTACATTAGGCGGCAAGGGTTTTCTTCTGATCCATACAGACTTCTAAGGTATCCAACTGATAAGATGGTGTTGTTGGAGGTCTCCAGGTAGCTGACTACGTGTGACAAGATCCAGGAAAAGAAGTTGGGACTTGAGTTCCCAATCACCATAGGAGATGAGGTTGAAATGTGTCCATGCATACAGGTTGTTGAAAGGTCAACATATGAATTACATTTTTACCATCTAGCGCTCTATCCAACAAGAACAAATTATGATCCTTACAGCCAAATCAGAGTGGTAGCTGGTGAAAAATACCAACACAAGTTGCATCTTGAAGATTTTTGAGCAAATGCTGCAAATGAATACGAGATTAAGAGGAGAATGTTTTCCAGGTTGCTGCTCAACATGATTAGGGCATGCAAGATCGCGTAGGTGCAAGATCAAGTAGAAGAAGATATGAACGTGATCCAGTCTGAGTATGAGAAAGAGAGAGAGAGAAGACAATCCAGCCATATGATTGGTCCAGGAGGGAAATATTAGATTTCGATTCAGTATCGGGACTAGTCTTAAAGTTTACAAGATGGTGGGTTGAGCATCAAGTCAGTAGATTGAGGGTGAGTAAAGACCACCTGACTTATTACTTGATGGGGCATCCAGGGTTACGGTATGATAGATCTAGGCAGCCATCAGGAGATAGAATCGAAGGAGAAATTCCATCAAGAAACGTTGAGCAAGGAAAATGAAAGAGTGGTTCGAGAAGTGTAACCGAGGAAGAGGCCCAATGAGCACAGTGAAAACCTCTATAGAAGAGGGAAAGGCCAATGATAACAACAACATCACCCAACAGGACCTCAAGCTTACATGAAATTGATCATTTTACAAGAGAAGAGGTTGAAACGAGTGGGAGAAGGATGTCAAAAGGAGATCAAATAACTCAGCCAGTGCAAGATAGAGAAAGCATTAATGCTTGTCAGGATTCCGCCCAACAGATAAATCAAGCGCAAGGGGATACTACTGAGGAAGACCTTGAGACCATATTAGATGAAGTAATGGTAGAGGCAGAAGTCCCCACTACAAAGGTAGAAGTCCTTGCTAAAGAAATAGAAGCTCCTGTCACGGAGACAGAAAGTCCCATTGCAGAGGAAGAAATCAATGAAGGTATGGTGCAGGGATAGGAATGGTTGTTAGTTTATGACCGACTACAAATGCTCTAGATTGGTTGAGGCAAAGGTTGCAGAGGAGTCACGAAAAAGAAGTTGACCCTACACTAGAATTACAAGAGATCTTGAACCGAGTCAACAGGTCGGAAGAGGACAAAGCAAAGAAGATTTCAAAGTTCATCAAGAATGAATCTAGGTCTCTTACTCTATAAATTGTAGTACCTACAATTGATAAGGCCAAAGACTAGATCACAACAAATGACTACAATGTGACAACATTCGATCTAGTGCATGCCAGTAGAGAGCAGGCAATTGAGAAGTTTGACAATTCCGCCTAGGCGATGAAGGAAAATGTTAATGTTTGTAGCTTCAATCGTATGATCATTAGAATACATATAATATATGTTGATTAATAATAATATAATATATATGTTATATTATTATTAATCATATGAAATTTAATATTATATTATTCTTAATTAATAATTGATTGATGAAACATTATAAGATTGATTAAATTATAATTAATGGGAAGAGGCGTGTCCTTTCTTATAAATAATAATGAATAGACATGTCTCATGAAGGGACATGTCTCTCCTATCCTCATTCCCAACATAAATGAAAGAGAGATTGTTGCATTTGGAAAACACATACAACATAGAGTGATATTACATTTGTAGCTATCCTAAAACTTAACATGGTATCAGAGCCAGAGTGCAAATGTAAGAGAGTAGTTTGTCGATGATGAATGTGTGACTGTCTCAGAAAATACAGTCTCGGTAAAAAGACCATATCTCACACATCCACCGTTGGATTTTTCTAAATTTCGGATATGTTGGTGAAAACCTAATTTCCAAGAATCACACCAAAGCGATTAGAGAGAAAGTCTTGGATTCAAAAGTTATGGCAGAATATGTACGGGTCTATTTGAAATTTCTGAAAGCGACTTTCATTAAAGAGATATATTAATTTGTTATGATCGTGGTCAAGCAATAACAAAGAATCATGCATTCAAGGAAGGGTGTCTCTTTCTATAAAGAAAGCATCAATTATATAGTGTCACCTCTCTTGGATAAATCAAGTCATTTCATAAGAAGACATGAGAATTGTTCAAAGATATAAGAGTGGGAA
>MU226367.1:965022-989335 GCA_018584345.1 Thuja plicata | reverse complement strand
GAGGTGATATCTAAAATACTTTTGAGTTATGGTGAATATCACGAGACTTGATATTCTTGGTCAGACCATATCTTTGATATCATATTGAGGTGATATCTAAAATACTTTTGAGTTATGGTGAATATCATGTGACTTGATATTCTTGGTCAGACCATATCTCTGATATCATATTGAGGTGACATCTAAAACACTTTCGAGTTATGGTGAATATCATGAGACTTGATATTCTGGGTCAGACCATATCTCTGATATCATATTGAGGTGATATCTAAAATACTTTTGAGTTATGGTGAATATCATGAGACTTGATATTCTTGGTCAGACCATATCTCTGACATCATATTGAGGTGCTATCTAAAATACTTTTGAGTTATGGTGAATATCATGTGACTTGATATTCTTGGTCAAACCATATCTCTAATATCATATTGAGGTGATATCTAAAATATTGTTTGAGTTATGGTGAATATCATGAGACTTGATATTCTTGGTCAGACCATATCTCTTGATATCACGATGAGGTGATATCTTCTCTCTTAAAAGTAATGGATCTTGTGTGAATTGTATTTTGATAAATTTTATCTTCCCTAACTAAGAGGGAGTGTTGATGTTTTGTGTAGCTATGGTAAGGGTCATAAGTGTTGACACGGGAGACCACTACACATTTTGTTTGATCATCCTCCCTAGCTAAGAGGGAGTGTTAATGTTTGTAGCTTCAATCGTATGATCATTAGAATACATATAATATATGTTGATTAATAATAATATAATATATATGTTATATTATTATTAATCATATGAAATTTAATATTTAATATTAA
Source organism: Thuja plicata (assembly GCA_018584345.1). Lineage (NCBI taxonomy): Eukaryota > Viridiplantae > Streptophyta > Pinopsida > Cupressales > Cupressaceae > Thuja > Thuja plicata. The sequence goes on along the minus strand of MU226367.1, from coordinate 988,514 downwards.
ATTATTCTTAATTAATAATTGATTGATGAAACATTATAAGGTTGATTAAAATATAATTAATGGGAAGAGGCATGTCCTTTCTTATAAATAACAATGAATAGACATGTCTCATGAAGGGACATGTCTCTCCTATCCTCATTCCCAACATAAATGAAAGAGAGATTGTTGCATTTGGAAAACACATACAACGTAGAGTGATATTACATTTGCAGCTATCCTAAAACTTAACAGAAAAGATGAGGGAGTTGGAAGAAAAGTATCGAAAAGTGAAAAATGAGAACAAGGCTTTGTGCGGGTATCTGAACAGTTTATCCCATCCATTAAGGGAAGAAAGCCCCACATTTGTTCCTCCTATAGTTCTTCCAGCGGAGTCAGTAGAGGGCATTGAGGAGATGAGAAGAGTCACCCAAGGTGCAAAGGTATGGATGAAAGGCATTTAGGAGGCAAAAAAAAAATTGTCGAAGACTTGGAATAGATGAATGAAAGGGTATTAGCTATCCTCTCCAGGATGCAATGCATAGATGAGTCTTGGGACGATGAGCATCTCTACCAAAATGAGATAATCTCACAATTGCAAGCCTTGATGGAGAACCCCAAGCAGATGTTGGCTGATGGTGGAGAGGTAAGGGAAGGAGATGCATATGATTTCGCCCACTGGTATAGTGTAGTAGTCACGGCGAAAGAAATGTTTGAAAATTCTAGTGTTACTCGGGGACACGTTTCTAGCATAATTTGACCCATCTCGGAAATGGGGACGTCCCGGAAACTTGGAAACCTGTCCCTAGCTGTCCCATAAAATTAATTTAAATAATGTTTGAGTTGTGATTTTTTTTTTGACTTCTACTCTCATGTGAACTCTCAATTTAAATTATTTGACACAAAGGTTATATGTTAAGGTTCTACAATGTATATAAGCATACTTTATCCATGTTTTCATATGAATATTTAAAATTTCCCCATATTTTAAAATTTTCCTATTTTTTATAGTCACCCCACTGTCCCTTACCATCCCCTATTTCGAGAAACAAATCTGTCTCAGAAACCCGTTTCCCCGCCCCCCCTGTTCCGGAAACTTGGGGTAACAATTGAAAATTCCAGTGAGGAATCTAATCGATTGAGAAAAGTGATTGGAAACATTTAGAAGAGGATCTTCAACATAGTGGTAGCTTTGTCTACACAGAGAATAACTAAGGATGATATGACTGCAAATAGCTTGAAGGGCAAGTTGGGGCAGTTCTTTCAATTGAACTCCTCAAGAGATGACTTTGAGAGCTTTTCCATATTCTCAAATGTCATGCACACTGCTCAAGACTCATTGCCAGATTGGGAGAACAGTTTCAGTAGTGAAAGAGAACCATTCTGGAATTCAAATGAGAAGTAGTGCCAATGTCAGTGTAGATGAGTTTGGAGATAGTGTTGTCCAGATTCCAAACATTTAAGGAACAAAATCAGGCATAGGCTATTATGGGCAAAAGGGCATTAATGACTTAGTTGGAATCTTTCTTCATTAATGGGTCGTCTTTGACCACTTCCCCACTAAGTGAGTGGCTTCCTTCTGATTGGTCCATGTGGACCCTCTCATTAATTGTAGATTCTCTTTCCTTGCCCTAACTTAATCAAGGCTGAGGTGGCAAAAATTAGGCCATCTATTTTGTTTCAATCTGGGCCGGCCATTGTAATCTGAGACCTATATAAGGGCCCCACTTCTCATTTGTAAAGGATGGAATTTGGAGATTGTTGCTTATGAGCTACCAAGATAATAAAGTTGTCATTGAAGTTTGGTGATTTTTTGATGTATTTTGGTGCTTGCATGTTCTCTTTTTTCCTTCACTTAGAATAGATTTGTTTTTAAGTATTTAGATGAATGCGATTGATAATAGTGTTATGGTGGAATCTTCTTGCTAATACCTTTTGTTCTTAGGTGATTCCTAAGTGTAGTGTAAGGTTGGTTTTGAGCCCGCATGTGGATGCTTTACTTCTATCATTGATGTGCATTGTTTGTTATGATGGTGTTCATTGTGATATGAAAATTATTTGCACTAGCTTTCTGTAGTTGTTGAATTTGGCGAAGCAAAGTTTGGTAGATTTCATCATAGCAATATTCAACTTTCAAGTTCTTAGGATTAGAATACATCTCTCAACCCTACTCTCATTTACTTTCAGCATATATTGTGAAAAACCCAAAAAAGTACTTTCACTGCTATATCTTTTGAATAGTTCCCATAACTAAAATCATCTGAATCATCTTGAGAACGAGTACGTAAGTCCCCTCATGATACCAACATATCACATCAACCATTGAGCTTATCCATAGTCAAGAACTGGCATAAAAGAACCTTGGAGTCAATTGTATGATCTTTCGCAATCTTGGCATACACATGATTTTGTTCAAGAGAGGATAAGATATCTCAATATTTTATTCTATTGTTGGTACAATAATAAAACACACATCAACAAGTAGTTTGGCATTGCCTAATTGACTAAACAGTCCTTCCTAATATGGGACCTAATTAAACTCTCAATATTGTCCAACAAATCCTTTACGGGGATGTGGGATGCAAAATTAAGAAACCTACCTTTTTAAAAAAATGTTAAAATCAACTCTATTTAAGAAACAACAAAAAAACAAAACTTATCCATCTTAATTTGAAACCAAGATAATTCATGAGTTTTGCTACAATATCTCTTCTACCTCCTACATAACACATGACCCATCTTGGTAACCAACATAGGAGACAAATGTGCTTCTTAGATGTGGGAAAGTCACACCTACGAGCTCTAGATTTATTGCCTCCAAGAATATTTTGGGATATTTTGGGATCAAATCACCAACCTTCATTTAGGAAGAGAGGAAAAGGAAATAAATCTCTAGTCTAACCTGGCACATTTGCAAATCCTCCATTGCTGAAGCTTGAAACCCTTTCTCTACTAGCTCTTCGAGTCAAAATGAGTTTTCAAAATAACACCACCCTTTTCAAGAAGAAGCATTAAATTCTTTAAATTTCAACGACGGGAGCACCCTTGTCCTTTTTCAAAAATCGTGCCAACATACTTGCATGTCTTTTACCACCTAATCAATCATAAATGAATTGTACTTGCCAGTACCCCAAAATAGCCATGTCTTAGGGAATGAGATCTCTTTAAGTAAGGGAGTCGGTAACTTTTTGTACCTTTAAACCATGATAACCAAGGATTACAAGGGTTCAAAAATCCTTCGACTAATTAACCATAAAGCCCTTATTAACACAGATGACTGACGATGAGGCACATACGCGAAGAGTAGTCAAACGATCGATGATTTTGAGAACTTAGGAACCATAACAGAAGAGAGGTACAAAGGTTTGAATATCTCCCGACTAACCGACCATAAAGACTTGAACTTACAACACAGTCGGGGAGTCAACGGTTTTATGAACTTCTAAACCACAACCACTAGGTTCGCAAACTTAGGAAATAGTTGATTTTGTATAGAATTGGGACAAAAGACCGACTACGAATCAAGCCTTAGTGAAACTACAAAGGTGGGCCTAAATCAAGAACAAGATTTGAACTAGAACTTGGGTTCAATAGGAGAGGACCAAAAATTTCAAAAATTGAGGGTAACAATATGGAGCAGCCTATGTCTACAAAAGTGGAATTGGTGTTGTTCTCTAGTTTGGGGGTTTTTAATCGTGCACTGGAAAGATGACATCGCAACCATTTGGTTGGCAATGGTAGTAAATGGGTTGATTATGTTGGTTGCAGGTTTTCAAATTTGATTAATACTAGGTTTTTGGAATGGTAGCGTATGTTTCTAATAGCTATTTTTTCTCACCTTTGTATAAGGCAGTTATATCATGTTGAAGATGTAATGCCCTCTTTTTTACCATTGACAGCAAGTAGTTACACGGTCATGGAGTGGGTGTTGACTAGGTTCATCGTCAAAAGTTAAAAGTAGTTAATCTGGTAGTTATGATGGCTATAGTTAGTTCATTGTTAATAGTTAAGAGTAGTTAAGTCTTGTACTTCTAATGGATGAAATAAATTGGTATTATAGTATCCTCAAATAAGGGTAGGTGGGGTAAGGCGAGGTTGGGGACACTACAATTATACCAATCTTTTTGGTTGTATACTCCTTCAGTTACAGGAAGATTAATTTCAAGTTTTATGCAACATGTTGTCTCCTAAAATCTTGAGTGATTGATTAGTTAACAACCAATAAATGTGCGATTAATTCCCAAAATTGGTGGATCGCCTATGTTGAGGATACTATGCACAACATTGGGGATAACAAATGAGAACCTTTTTGAAATAAAAGCTTTCTTTTGTGAGCAATGCAACTACAAGAATTTATAGTGCCTAGGAAAAAAGTCCACATGTATGGTCAGTACTCTAGGAATGAAACCCTCCACCAATCATCAACATTGTCAACATACAATAGCAACACTAAAGCAAGACATGGGAATGAGAGTGAGTACAAGTGTTGTTTACCATATATCAAGGAGAGCATTCCTACACTAGTAGCCATAATCATCAGGTGAGCAGCAAAATTGGATCCAGGTGCATAAGTTTCAATTAACATTTTGCTTCATCTTGGGATTCATTTTGTATACTTTGTTATGATGAATGATGCCTTGTTTCTATGGACTATTATAAGTTTTCAAAATAATAACTAAATATTTTGTTATTAGATTTTTTCTATATGTTTTAGTTAGAATATTTAGTAGAATTAAAAAAACAAGGTAAAACCTAAGCTTCCAATTACCTATATCGCTTATTGGCAATAAGGTTATTACAATTCTCAACAAGTGATAGGGAAATGTGGTATCAACTAAGAGAAAAGAGGAATCAGGAAATGACACACAATGAAGAAAAGTGGGATTTTTTCAATGTAATCAAGTCTTTTAGGGATAAGAAACAACTCCTCGATCATTTAAAATATGTAGGGTAAGAAAACCAATCATGTTGCTACACCTTCATGTAGTCATGCATGATAGGCATCTTCATTTGTAGCCATGAATCAAAACATTCTAAAGTTAGCTACAAGTCTACTCAAGGTTATATTTTTGTAGAAAGAAGGGCACTAAATAAAGATATGGAAAAATAGCAGGAATAGGATTTGGATGCATTGCATGTAGAATATGGAGCAAAGAGTGTAGAATTATGGGTAGATATTAAAACATTTTTTAATAGGCCTCACAAAAACCTTCAAAGCTAGCTAGAAAAGCTCACTATTCCACACATTGTTTTGCAAGCAAAATTCATTATTTTATTGCCTTAATCATTTTTTAGGGTTTGTACATTGGTTTACAAGATTTTGGAGAAACATTGTGCATCTAAAGTGTTGGATCTAAATTTTGTATGACATTTCTAGTCAACCCTAACTGAGCTCCATCTTTGAAGTAAGAAAATCATACATTTTGAGCATTAAATCCATGCTATCCCAAATTTTGGGTATGACCATATGTGTTTTCGGTATGTGGTACTTTCTAGCCATTCTTTAGGGGATGAGAGGGGACGACTAATAAAAAAAGGAAAAGTTTTAAACTAGCAATCACACCTATGTGTGCAATGGGTACGTCGAAGAGGTGTGGAAAGTCAGTTAGGGGAAATTTTGGTCTAGTTTTTGCATACATTAATGAAGTACATGAGTTCAAATGGTAGGCTGCTAAATAGAAGTTGATGTTGTTTGTGCAAAAAAGGTCTCAATTGAGCTGTGATAGCTTCAAATTATATATATACACTTAGCATCTATCCTCTTGTGGTTTCTCTCTCTCCCTCTCTCTATCTGCATATCCCTCTTTCATGTGAGAATTGGTAGGGAAATTTGTCATATGGATCCTGCCCCACTTATTCGCTTAAGCCTCAATTTTCCTGGTGGCAAGTTTTTTTTGTAGGCACAAAGTAAAGTGTTGGCTATGGCGGTGATTGCTAGCAGAGCACTAGTTGTGCATGTGGTGTTCAATTGGTTGTTCGTCTTTAAGCAGGGAGCAACACTAATGCTTGACACTTAGTGGTGGATCATTGTCTTGTTACAGTTTGCCTACATACTTAGCGAGAGCGACAAGGAGGCATGGGGAAATATCAATGGACACCTTCTATGATTGCTTTGTCAGAGAATCGACAAGTTTGAAAGGGCCTCACTCACTCTTCCTCTCTATATTTAGTTGTCTCCCTCTCTCTCCCCTTTTCTTCATACTCTCTCCCTCGCTCCCTTTCTCTTTCTCTATTTGTCTATATCTACTTCCTCTATCAATGTATTTCTCTCTCTCTCCCCCTCCCCCTCTCCCTCTCACTCTATTATATCCTTATATGTCTATCTCTCTATCACTCTATCTCACCATTTATATCTGTCTATCTCTCCCTCTCTATTGTTGTATTTTTCTCTATCTCTTCCTCTCTATCTCTCCCACTCTATATTTGCATCTCTCTCTTCTATCCTTCTACCTCTCTTTATATCTTTATCTTTGGTGTCCCTCTTTCTCTCTCACTCTATCTTCATCGCTACCTCTGTCTACCTCACTCCTCTCTCTCTCTCTCTAGAGAGTATTTTATATTCAATCATATATTTATTTGATATAATAAAATTTTATAATAATTGATTTGATTATTTATTTTATATTTATATAATGTATATTATTAAAAATAAACATATTACATAATTAATATATTATTTATTTTATGTTGTATATAATATAAAAAATTAAATATAAACATATTATATGTATAAATTCTAAACTTGGAGTTAAAATATTACAATTATTTGTTATCTCTAAGTGAAACATTGCAAGATTGAGGTCATGATACTGTAAAATTAAATTAGATCTTAGCTCAATGTGAAATTGTAGATGATGTACAAATTAAACTCCCTAAACTCACTTTTACTTATATACTAACATGAATCATTCTTTTAGAAAAATTAAAATTTTAAGTGGGCGTGCATGAGCTCACTGCATGCAATGTGCTGACAACTTATTTGCAGTGACAATTGATTTTCTTGGCACATATCATAATAACTAACTACATATTATATTTTGAATAGGATCACATGGTCATGTTTCCTTATATACATGTAGTTTCTCTTCATAGTGTGAAGCGTCCCCTTTTGCTTTTTGAATCTTGCCTTACTTTTTACATTTTCGGTTGAATCTGAGGGATGCGAGCCTGCAGTATCTTGTTGCATTGAACGCAATGAGAGAGATGTATTGACAAGATAGGATCTCTCAAGGTTGCTTCTATTCTAGTCAAATTTATTTATATAATTATGGACAGGATAGGATTTATCAAGGACTGTAAATGGTTTCATGTGGTGCATCATTATCTATTCACACTTTGTCTACTATATTTCGTTTCCAGATTTACAGTAGTCTGGCGAGTTGAAATGCACCTCTTAACCATACAATATTGATATGCATCTCAAATTCTTTATGCATCTACCTGATGATGGCTCAAGCAAATCATGGCAAAAACCTCACAGAAGCCCACCTGCATCATAACTGACATTTACTTAACTTGGACAGCACAATCAGCTTCCAAATTTGGGATTCCGTGTATGGTGTTTCACACAATAGGGGCATTGGCGGCTTCTCTACAAATCCGATCTTGGAAATAATAAACGACTGCCAAATCATAAAGACTGGGTATCGTTGTATCATTGTAGATCTAAGGCATTCGAAGCTGCCTCATATTCTAAGAAGCGAGTTTGTCTTCACAGGAAAATGTTTTAATATTTAGGAATCCCAAGAAACTTTTGATTCAGTCACTTTACAGGAAACGTTGACACATACTGAAGATTTGTTTTTTGTGGCAATGCGACATTCGTTGTAACAGCCATGGAGATCTTCTCGCACATTTATACGACAATTGTTTTGCTGCTTTGTATTTCTGCTGCACCTGTGGAAACCTGTCAAACCCTCCAATATATTTTCTCTGATCCCGACCAAATATATCAAATCTCCTCCGGCAAACCCTCAGATTTTTACTCCGTCGTTGAGTACGGGGCCACAAGAGATGGAAAAACATTCGATACAACGTCTATTCAAGCTATCATTGACGATTGTTCGGCGAGGGGCGGCGACAGGGTTCGATTCCCACTAGAGTCGTATTTGACGGCCACACTTTTTCTGAAGATGGGAGTGACTTTAGTCGTCGAAGAAGGGGCAACCGTGCTCGGAAGTCTTTAAGGAATCGATAGGTAAGCACTAAGCCCGTCTGGAGTATAGATTGCCCTTTTCACAAACCCCAATAAGAATGCCATCTGAAATGTGTAAATATGATCGCTAGTTGTGAGCCCGTAGTTCTTAGCTTTATGATCTCCCTAACATCGTTTTTTCAAATGTCGTGGAATAAAACAAAACAAAGATCTGACAGTTATAAATGTTGCAATGGTCGTCCATGCCTCTAGTAGGCTCTGAACCATTGATCTGCAATTTCAGGTTACTCTTCTCAAATAAGAAAACGCCTTCAGCGTAACTAGTATCGTTTTTTTCAAATGTCGTGGAATAAAACAAAACAAACAAAGATCTGACGGTTATAAATGCTGCAATGGTCGTCCCGTCCTCTGGTAGGCTCTGAACCATTGATCTGCAATTTCAGGTTACTCTTCTCAAATAAGAAAACACCTTTGGTGTAAATATAGAAAAATTCAAATATTCATATCATAGCTTTCATCATAGACTTACAGAAGCTTAATATATAACATTAGTCTTGAATTGAAATTTCACATAAGAATTGGCAAGCACATTAACAAAATTTAAATTCTTTCAATGTCAATGTGCATACATATTCTATAAAAATTATAACAAAAAACACTCAAAGACTACAAGTTTCAACTATAAAATGACAAAAGCATAGAAAATGTATGGTTTCCCTAATCAACAAATGCAATTGGTAGGTCTATATCATCGGAGCTCAATTTGAGTCACTACTAGTATAAGGTGTTGCCTCAGGCAATGGAACCCTAACTAATACACTGTGTCTACTCATCAATCTATATAGCATGTTCAAGATCAACATCCCAACGTGAGGATGGAGTTTGATGATAGTTTGTCAATCTTGTAGCCTCAAGGCGCTATCTACAACCACCAACTTTGATCGTCCAAAGGTAAGGTTGTCCCTCTTGATTGATTAGATGGATCTGTATATGAACCAATTCCTCTTTATAACAAAGGAATTGGCAACCTATGAAAGAAGACTAATGACAAGTACCCTCAACTTTGGTGCATCCTTGCCATGCCACATCCACCATCCAATGTGGTTGGTTTGGGCAAATGTGCCTCTACCCAACCTTGCCTTTGGTTTGTTGAAGGTTGGACCATGGAGATTGATAAATGCAAGCCACCATGTTCAAAGTGAAGCAGATTATATTTAAGTATTGAAGCAAATTCTTTTTTAGTATACAATTTGAAAGGCCTTCATAAACCCTTCTTTCACCTCTTTATCATGAGATGGAGGCACTCTTTAAGGATTAACTACATACCATTTGGGATTTTAAGCATAGGCTTCTATATGAAGTAGGGTGTTCATAGTGTTCCATTGTAACATCATGATGGACCTAATATGCTCCTTATAAAATCACAAAGTAGGGTCCTTGCTATGAATCGCTTGCTTCATACTATCAAAGGTTTCGTAAATTTCTCCAAAGCTAGGAGATTTAATATCAACAATATCTTATTACTCACACAATAGGCTCAATGAAGGAGAAAAGATGTCTGCAAGTGCAAACTGTTGATGTTTTGTAGCTTTTGTCGGATAAATCCTACAAGACTATTGAAAATATATATTTTCAATATGTGACACACACACACACACACATATATATATATATCTAAAACTATTAGGAGAAATTAATATAACAATGATTCAAAGATATTATATGTGTGTATATATATATATATTTATGTAGTTACATAATCAATTGTCATTATATTAATCACATAATAATGAATAGACATGTCCCATGTCTCTCCTTGCCTCATCCTCAATATAAATGCAAGAGAGATCGCTGCATTTGAAAACAACACAGAAAATATAGGGTGCTATTACATTTGCAGCGATTCCAAAATTTAACATGGTATCAGAGCCAGGCTGCAAATGTAAGAAAGTGTTTAAAGGCATGGTAGTTAGATTCATTTCAGAAATAGCTGAATAAAGCACAGGTGAAGAATAGAGAAAATCAGAGACAACGATAATGTGGAGCGCACAAACTTGTTTGTGGAGGCATAGATAAAGATAAGTGGTTTGTCTAAATGCCACTCGGAGATTTTATATTCTACTAATTACGACATTGTATTGCATGTGTCCAAAGATTGATATGGATACTTTGAAACATGGGCACGCATGATGGGATATAACCGCGCTATTTAAAAAAAAAAATCAGAGATTCTACGCGGTCAAGATGGTAAACGTGTAAGTTGGAGTTTGATCGCAGAATCCAAAATGTTAATTGCTTGATAGAGTGTCTGCACTGTAAGCTGCAAACTATGACACAAAGTCTTCCATTGGAATGCCAGCGCGTGGAAACCCAAGGTGACAATGACGATAGGAGTTTTTGGAACCAACAATAACGTAAAGACCCTGAGTATGATTCTCGTGGCTAGCAGATGTAATGGCTCACGCATTGGTCTGAGGAAGCATTCCCAAATGGCATCCAATCAAAGCATGCCAGTATGGGAGATCACCACTTTCATGAGATCTTGCAGAGGGAAATTAAAGCCTCTGAGCAAGTGCTAGTGGGTGGCTAGCAAAGGTAGTAAGAATTGGTAGGTAGTAATGTGTTAGAGGAACCCTGCAAAATTGTTTGACAGAATGCCCAAACAATGGAAGACCACGCGCCCAGTTTTTGTTATAAATTGTTGGAGTGCAGAGTCGATTTGGACAGAGAGGACAACCAACAATCATTTATGTACAAGAAGTAAAGACAAATGTGAATGGAAATCAATAAGAAGGAACTGGGAGAGTTCACTATAAGATACAAAGTCATCGTGGAATACAGAGGCTGTTGTATTATGGTTACCAAATAAGTTTGATTGGAGTAATATTGCTAACAAATGCTTATATGTAGACGTTTTCTGATTTGTTGCATAAGGACTCTCATTGGAGCAACTTGTATCAAGGATGTTGATGCGCAGATAAGTATTTATTATCCTTGAGTATTACTTTATTTACTCATTGTAGTCTCTCTCTTATTTGTATTTCTATACGTACTATAAGAGCTATTTGCCTTGATCTTTTCCGGGGATGCTCTTGCAGGAAGATTGATATCAGATTCAGAGGGAGTTTGACAGTTCATCATAAGCAATCTTGGATGAAAATATCAACAGATTGATATCTGCTCAATGAGTTCTTCTCTGTGAGAGAAGTTCGAGGTGAAATCCCTTGTTTCCACCCTCTGTGTCGAGGCATGGTGGATGACATGTGAGTTACTACATAACTTTGTGGTTACTATAGTAAGGTGACGATCTTACAATAGTTTGACCTTCTATCACGATGGATATCATATGGTTGATGTCTAAGCAGATCATGATAGATTATACCTTGCATGGTGGATTAATTTCCTTAAACAAACCATGAATATAATGTTCCCATGGTAAGTATCATTGAGGATATCTGTACACATACCTTATGGACATTTTGAGTACTTGGTGAATATCATGCGACTTGATATTCAGAGGCCATTACTCCTGATATCATGAGATGATATCTAATGGTGAATATCTCCTTATCAAAGATATTCTTAAAGATGCCATTCTTGATATTACACTGAGGTAATATCATATCTTGTATTTATCCTCCCTAGCTAAGAGGGAGTGTGATGTTTTGTAGCTTCTTTCGGATAAATCCTATGAGACTATTGAAAATATATATATATATATAAGGAGAAATTAATATAATAATGATTCAAAGATATATATATATATATATATATATTTATGTAGTTACATAATCAATTGTCATTATATTAGTCACATAATAATGAATAGACATGTCCCACGAAGGGACATGTCTCTCCTTGCCTCATCCTCAATATAAATGCAAGAGAGATCGCTCAATTTGAAAACAACACAAAAAATAGAGTGCTATTACATTGGCAGCGATTCCAAACTTTAACACAAACAAGTAACAAAAATTAAAATCTTCAAAAAGAATGAATATATTTTACAAGTTAGAAACATTAAAATATTAACATTTCAAAAAGTAAATAATAAAATCAGCATTTTTTTTACCTCATTGTGGACCTCATATTATCATCAATGATTTTTTGTTTCACACTTGTTCCTTTTGGTGTGCTTGCTTCTGATCATCTAGCCCTCTAAATTAACCATCATTAATTATAAAGCTTCCTAGACCTCAAGCATCCTCTCTAATAAAATGAAATAGTTGGCATATCTACAGGCTCGGGGATTTCCTTCCTCGAAAATGTCCTAAACAAAGCAAGTGAAGTTTGATGATTGCACATGAACATCTGCACATCTCTAGCCTATGACGCTACTACATTCACCAATCTATTTTCCCAGTGTTCTTCAAGGTATAATTCAATGCATGAACACATTGTTTTGTCTAAAAAATGTGCTTATAAGAACACTCCATTGTCAAGCCAACTAAGTTACACACACGGGTTGTATCAATCACTAGTTGTACAACATTAGAGGCTCCAACCTAAGTAAATTGACAATTTTCTTACCTCATTGTGGACCACATATTATCATCAAGGATTTTTTGTTTCACACTTATTCCTCTTAGTGTGCTTGCTTCTAACCATCTACCCCCCTCTTTTTTAACCACCATTAATTATAAAGCCTCCTAGACCTCAAGCATCTTGTTGATGAGTGTTTTGTGACACTTGCCAACACAGAATAAAATACCAATTATCATATTCTCTCTTGAACAAGGAAACCTTAAATGCTAAACAATGTGACAATGTGTGATTAAGACAACCCCAAGGTTTACACTGCGATCATGCAACTTTGTATTGGATATAACAGTGAATATGATGTGAACTTGCTGGTAACACACAAAAGGAATTTCACTATTCTTTTTGAATTTATCAACTTTCTTTTCCCTCAAAGTAGCTGAAACTTGAATGCTAAACAATTTCTATATTCAAATAAAAGACAAAAAGATAAGGGTTTAGAGAATCTAAGCTAAACCTAAGGACTATGATTATAATGGATAACACTTTGATAAATGAATTCCTTAATCAAGCTTTGCTTCGCCATGTGGAAACAAATACACAAAACTAATGCAATCTCCACAGGTAAGGAAGGATTTTCATATTGCAACATTCATCCAAATACCCAATATTGGCGCAATCCAAATGAACATCCACAATCGAACTAGTGCTTGAATGGGTTCAGACTAACTATGCACTGCAATTTGCAATCAACAACCTACAAATGGTATGAACTAAAGAATTCATCACATATCGTCACACTTCTCCATTAGAATCAATGAACTTTAACTAAACTTTGAGAAGTAAAAGCTATGCAAAATGCCGAAACAACACAAAGATCCACTAAATCTTCAACGAAAATTGTATATTAACTTCAACATAATCTTGGCAACAATTTATGATCTCCTCGTATTGCTACTACTACTGTTTGCTCCTATCTAATCTTCTAATTACTTACAAATGAGAAGGCGTAGCCTTTTATAGACCTCCCAACTACAAATGAAGGGTCCCTAGATTAACTCTGAATCAACGGTCAAGATAATTCAGTGAAACCCTAATTGGGTAGTTACAACTTCCACCTACATACATTTAATGTCCTCCAACGAGAAGATTGATTGTAGCCTTCCACATTTCCACTTTACGAATGAATCAGGTTGGATGAACTTGGGATTACTTGATTGGTTAAAGATGAGTAGGTGTCACCTCAGCATGTATATATTGTAATCTTTCATCACAAAGAACTAAGAAGTCCTTGCACTTTCAACAATATCTCTTGATACTAAACATCTTTAAGTCGTTTGACTAATTGTTCTTCTTCACCGTTGAAATTTGTCTTCTTGGATATTTTCTTGATATCTTGAGTCCATGTTGATCTTGAATTTCCAAGGGAAATCCAATGTCAATGTAGATTTCTTCATTTGTAGAATAATCCTTCCTTGTACGACTTGTTCTTTGAATTCTTTTTCCCATGTTGTGAGACTTGTCCTTCTTTGAACTTGCCTTGAATCTTCCCTTTGTCCGCTTCCTTGATCATTGCCATTCCTTCATTAATTCCTGAAATCAAAGCTATGAAAAAATGCAAGAGACTTTTGAAGAATTTAAAATAATTTCTATGATAAACTATTCCTCAAGGGGATCTTGAATTGGGATTCCTTAATCAAGGATTGGAATTTGCATTGGATTTTCATCTTAGGGTCTGGAATAGGATTTGGATATTCGGATTAGACATCTGATTTCATTCTCGAAACTTCTTCAAAATTGGCCCCCTTATACAAATCTGGAAATGCATAATTTCTTTGATAGAATTCGCTCAAGTCTGGTCTGATTTTGCACTCCTGGAGAAGTTCGCCACTTTAGCATTAAATTCTTACTGTTTTTGATCTGATTTCACATTTACAATTTGGGAGTTTGTCCTTAAATCAATTTCAATTCACTTTGAATCTGCTCTTTTATTTGTCCTTGGATCTGGAATTCACCTTTGCATCAGATCTGATTTCGCCTTCACTCTGCCTTAGCTCGCTTTTCTGCCCTTGATGTGCTGATGAATTGGCTTTGAATGATTGCTAGTAAAGATAACCTTATCCCTTTTATATGGCACCTATTTGAAGTTGCAACCTTGCCGATGTGAGCCAACCTAATAAGCATTTATTTTGTTTTAAACTTGCATTTATGCGTTAGGGTGGAAATCTGACATGTTTAAGGATTCTATGGGTGGAAATTTGTATGCAGTCAAGAATACGTGGTCGGAAATTTGCCCTTGCTAAGGATTTTTTGCAATTAACTTTTCATTTCCTTCATTTGATTAGGTCGGCCAGCCTTATTTCTTGAAATTCGCCTTGTTGAAAGATATAAATGCAGGTTTGAAAGCTCAAGTTCAACACACAATTTCAAACAAAGTCTGCTTTTAATCGGTCTGATCTGCTCCTAATTTGCTGGGATCTGCCTTTGAAATTGTGGAAATGAAGTCCCTTGGGTTCCTAATATGTAGCGCTCAAGTTGTAATTGCAATTTTGCTAGATAGGGCTGACCTCAACAAGTATTTATTATTTGAATTCCCTTCAATCTAGGGCATAAATCTGTTGGGTTTAAGGATAAGTTGGGCGGGTAATCAAGGTGGAAGGATAAATCCCCTCCTCATGGGTGGAATTCTCATTTAAGGATAAATCCTCTCATGGGCGGAATTCTCATTTGTGTAAGGATAAATGCAAGTTGGAGGGCGGAAATGAGAGCAAGTTACGGATTTTTTGATCGGATTTCTCACGCTTACAAGGACTTCAAGGTCGGAAATCATACATAGTCAAGGATTTTGGCACTTAAACTTGGAATTCCTAGCTTTTATCTTGGATTTGTATTTCTATCCTTGGAACTCTATTGGATTGTTTATTTTGCCTTGCAATTTTCTTTCTCCCTCGAGGATTTTTCAATTTGTTATTTTGGAATTGTTTTAAGGGTTTTCATATCTCAAATAAGGAATTCCTCTTCTAAAACAAGGATTATATTTTTAAACATGAAATTTACCTTGACTTTGACTTTTCTTTGCCTTAACATATTTTAAAAGACTTTGAATTTCATCCCATCTCATAGGGTGGAAATTTCAAGTTGCTTAAGGATTTGCAAAAGGGGAATTTTTATCTCATCAAGGATTTTCATTCATATTTTCAGAAGGGACCTTGAAATCCATCTTCAATTTTTTGAAATTCCCTTACATTCTCTTTAATTATTCCCTAATTGCAATTTCACAATTTCACACTTCAAACATGGTTTTTTTTTCAAAATGTGATGAACTCAACTTACGCAAGGATTGAAGGGGAAACATGACCTAGAGGTGGATTTCCTAAAGGAAATACTCAAACCCGGATTTTGCAATTGACGTCCAATCCTTGGAAAATTTCTTCATTTCAAACCACAACTTAAGAACTTCTAACTCAACTCACCCAGAACTAGGAGACTAAGAAATCCAGAAAATGTTGCCAACTTAAAGACGACTAAGCTAAACAGAAAGCTAAAAAAAAATAGTGGGTCCTCATTTGCAATGGGGCATGTGTGTTTACAACACAACACATCCTCTCTAATAAATTGAAATAGTTGGCATATCTATTATCCACAGGCTTGAGGATTTTCGTCCTAGAAAAAATCCTGAACAAAGCAAGTGAAGTTTGATGATTGCACATGAACATCTGCACATCTCTAGCCTATGACACCACTACCTTCACCAATCTATCTTCCCATATTGTTAAATGCATGAACATGTCATGGGGTCTAAAAAATGTGCTTATAAGCACCCTCCACCATTAAGCCAACTAAGTTACATGGACGAGTTGAATCAATCACTAGTTGTACAACATTAGAAGGCTCCAACCTCTTGTCATCTTTCACAAATTGAAATTGGAAGTCTATATCTGTCATTTTCCTTGAACAATCAATAGCTCTAAGAAAATAAGAGGTTGGTGAGTGGCTGATGTTTGATATCAATCTTCCCATACATGATGATGGAGCATCCATCCCTTATTCAAGTTTGTCTCATCTCTTCCATCAACACACTCACCTTGGATTGTACTCTATCTAGGAGGGTCGTGTGTAGCTTATGCTCTCCATTTGGGACAAGTGAAGAATCGACAACTATTACATCTTTAAAGTTAAACATTTGTTTAAAATGTGGTGAACATGCCCCATGAAATATTATGGCATGAGCATAAAAAAACTTGGCAATAGAAGGAGCCATATCTCGTGATTATATGTTAAATATATCTGCAATTCTAGTAGTTATTATCTTTCCCATGGTAGAAGTAGAACCCTTTCTTCCTTGATTTTCAACATCTAGAGATCTTGTAGGCAATGACACCTTAGGCTGTAAATCTCCAATGGAGTTTCTCTCTTTCTTGTTGTTAATGACTGTAGCTTTGGTTGGATGATTCCAATCGATGAAATCAAATGTTTAAGAAGAAGCCAATCAGCCTTAAACATTGGATATCTATTCTTCTCTATTATTGTTATGAGCATTATTAAATGTTATATATATATGTGTGTGTGTGTGTGTGTGTGTATATTTGAGATGTATCATATTAATATATATATATATAAAATTTATATATTACTTCTGAAAATTATCTAATAAATGTTTATCATATATTATTAAAAGATGATAACAATACATGTTGATAAGCATCGACCAAATATTTTTTTGTGTATCGACTGTGAAGTCGATAAGTTGAATCAAATATATCATCGACGATGGATACCGACAGTCTGTGCATTACATTGATATCTCCCATCACAGACGTCGATATCAATATCGACAGTGGTTGCAACAGTTGATACGGATATCGACAACACTGAAATCATATTGGTTGTTATGGACATCGATGTCTCTATAAGTATGTCGATCAACATACTCATTGGTTGCTATATTGACTGTTACTACTAATCTGTGGTTATACAAATTCAGCAGCGATCGGTATATAGGTTAAGCCATTAACAAGTTGTTAATGGGACATGTCTCACGTAGAGACATGTCCCTACATGAACCTTGCTCATGTAGAGACATGTCTCTACGGGAGACATGTTTCTACGGGAGACATGTCTCCTCATGGCATATATATAGTGATTGGAAATGTAACTTGGAACACACATAAATCTACAAGTGTTATTACAAGTTCAGTAGTGATATATATCATACCATCTCAAGTGGAAAGCAATACATTATACATCTAGGAACATAAATTAAAATTAAATTTCCTCAATCTAAATCTGATCAAAATTTAATATGGTATCAGAGCCAGGTTAAGGATGATCCAATCAAATAAATGAGGAGTGATAAGCTAACTACCATTAAAATTTGAAGGTGAATAAGATAGAACTTCAAAAGTTGTGAGGTCTGTGCTGAAACAAAAGAAGATGCTGAACAATTATCAATGCTTGAATAAATCACAAAGCAGAAGATAGGCGTATAATCTTTTGAGAGCCCCGCTTAACAAACTTTATGGAAGTGACCCGCTTACCATATTGACTAGTTTATAAATTGTTGCGAGACAAAATAAGGAAAAGTGAATTATGATAATCACTGAATAATTTCTGGGAGGAATGGCAACGAAGATAAGAGGAAATCAATGAAGTAGGGATAACAAAATTAAAATGAATTGAAGAATACATACTATAATATTTTGACAAAATACGTTGAAATTATTATTGGCAAAAATTCTTTCATTTTTACTAAGTTTTGGACGGAAAGGGAGTCTTACTCGAGGGCATTTTGATGAACAAACTGTTCAATATTGGAAACAATGATATTCATGGACACCTGCAAATAGACGGCGACAAATAATGTTTTTTTATTAGGAATTCATTCCCCTCTGTTGTGTGCACGGGATTATTGGAGAATACCTCCACTCCTTTCTTAGAATCCAACACGATTACAAGGCTCGTGAAATTAGTAGCTAACTGTCATGAGTGATAATATGTATGGATATCACCGCTAATATTTCAAGTGGCAGATACCTTCCTCATCCGAAAACTCCTCAGCATCAGTAGATGGCACTGGTCATTATGGTTCCTGCTATACGCAAATATATCATATCAGTGAAAGGTCTTTAGTTGCGATTTATTTGCCTGTGGAATCGTGGACCTTCAAGGCTGCCGAATAATCCAACATGGAAATATTAATCTCCTCGATCATGGATTATGCGGACATGAATTACAAGGAGGATATAGTCATCAGAGGATCGGAGGGAATAAGGAGACTATATATATTGCAATCATCCATACACAGAAGCTCAGGAAATTTGTATAAAACAACAATACGTATAAGATGGGGCACACAAGTGATTTCTTCAGAAGTTTCAGTGGCCTCATCTCCACCGTAAAGACCAGTCACTGTCATCACTACTATATAGTAATTATAGCTCGGATCTTCAGTAGATGACATTGAAGTCATTAGAAACATGGGATGACAGCTATTCTTAATATAGAATCATAGATAGCTCTGCAGTTACACCGGAGAAAGAAATCTTAAGTGCATATAACTTTTACAATGAAGTCTCAGCTGTGTACATCAACTGGATTAGGGGCTACACTCTAAGCTACCAACATTTACAAGGAGGCTTTAAATTGTGATATCAGAAAATAGCAGAGTTAGCTCTATTACTGCAACTCGGAGGTAGAGGAGATCATCATCCCATAATCCCCACAATCCATACCAAAGATAGCAGCATTACAGATCTGAACATCAAAGATCTCCATAAATTTTTTGACATTATTGCTTAAGATTATCAATAGATATTCGTGGACAAGTGGTATCAATCATCGTCAACATAGGTTGTATAAAGGATGTTAAGTCCTGCATTGGAAAGAATCCTTCTGTAATTGAATTCAGGATTTACTTGTTCCCCGTTTAACAAAGCTTGCATAAGTGGTCATTTCAGTGGTATAAGACGATACTTATAATCTCCACTACAATATGAAATTTTCGTGAGCATACCATGAAATTCAGATTCATTCAAACCATGATTATTTAGCCTCAGTATGTCACATAATACAATTTGGTTTATAAGGGCAATTAAGTGGTAGAATTGGTTGAACCATAAAAGGCTTATTTATATGTTAAATACTATGCCGAGTTCTTGGAATTATTGAGAGCATGGTTACCACACCATTTCAAGCCACGTAGTTGGAAGTTGTATATGCCATGCCATTAGGACAAACTGAGAACTACATTCAGAATTCAATGCACAGTTGTATAGATTCAGGTATTAGTGATGGAGAATACTAGAACATCTGGAGACTATTCAGTAAATAAATATTATTTTATCTCCCTCGTCTCTGATGAGATGTGAATGCTGAGTTACTAATTTCTGGAAGTGGTTAATAATGTGTAATGATGCTGCATTTGACATATGATCTCTAAGCATCACAGTTGATATCTGTCTTACAGAATTTGTAGCAACACTTAGTAAAGTGATTTCAGATTTTGTACAACGTTTGGAAGGAAAAGATATGCTACAGTAGTTTTTTCAGTGAATTCATGGTCAGCACTCATACCACAGCTGGTAGCATTCGGATCAGCCATACACCCGGTCATCAAATTGTCTGGATGGTTAACAGTCATCTGGAAGTAGACTCAAATAACCGCTGTATGGGGGCTGTGCAAATTCAGTCCAAGATCGGGATGGTGTCATTGATTTTCAAAGAAAAGTTTTCAGCCATCAACTCAGTTTCATGACTGCAAGCATCAAGATCTTTCTCCCTTGAATGCAATCTCTTATGCTTCTTGATTCGTCCTGAAAGCATTTCAGAGAGATTACAAAATAGTTCATAAAACTAAACTATCCAGAAGGGAAATACCAATGATCAATATATAGGATAAGCCATTAAGAAGTTGTTAATGGGACATGTCTCACGTAGAGACATGTCCCTACATGAACCTTGTTCATGTAGAGACATGTCTCTACGGGAGACATGTCTCCTCATGGCATATATATAGTGATTGGAAATGTAACTTGGAACACACAGAAATCTACGAGTGTTATTACAAGTTCAGCAATGATATATATTATACCATCTCAAGTGGAAAGCAATACATTATACATCTAGGAACAGAAATTAAAATTAAATTTCCTCAATCTAAATCTAATCAAAATTTAACACTTGCCTCCTCCATATGTGATCTAGTTGCCTCAATCTTCCCAGCTGGAGTTATTGTTTTACAACATGTCACCCCTTGACCACCTATCCACAAAAGATGGCAATAAACTCTTGTAAAGCTGCAATAAACTTAGGAGTTTGGAAGGACATTGGAATGGATTTGTCCTTGCTGGCCTTTTTACACTCCCACTCCTTGAAGAACCCCTAGTGGTTGTCATACTTCATGAGTTGGAGCTTTACTTCTTTCTTGCATTTGAACTTTCAACCTTCTCACTATCACTACTCTCACTGTTGCATGTTTTTTTTGGTTAAGAATTTATAAGAGAGCTGCAAATTCAATTGAAAGAAAAACCAATATCACAATGCCCTCCCTATGTGTTGAAAGAATTAAAAAAAGCCTTAAAAAATATAAAATGAACTGAAAAAACAAATGTAAGATAAAGAACTTACCTCTAATGGTTTGATTTAAAGGCTGAGATTATTCTAAATTTGCATCAAATTCAAACTTTTAAAAAACAAGTGGACACAGTTGGAGTCGGATAATAGAGAGCATAAATCGTACATCATTATGTAGAAGTAATACATGGCTGATAATTGTGTGCTTATATGTAAATTTTGAGGGAATAATCTTTAAATTTCTTTGTAAGCAAAGCCACTTGTCAATTTAAAATAAGATCTTAAAAAATGCTTGTGTTGATGTTTTTGCAGGTACAAGGGTGAAGTAATTGTTCACCATTATGGCCTTGGTGTATTGCTAGTGCGTAGAAATTTGAAGATACAAAAGTATATTTCAATCTGTAAGAATGTGTGTAATGAGTTGGGACTTTTCTACATAATTTTCTTGAATAGAATATCAAAAGATATGCCGGGTGGTTGATTGTAAGAAGCTGGTTTAGTGGCCAAAATGAGGCATATATATATACTCTGTAATTTTTAGTAGCTTGTGGCTGCTGGTAGGTTTTGTATAGTATCTGTTTCTTTTTTGCTTACAGGTTTGTTGTGCATTGGAAATTCAGTCAAACAATTATCAAGTGCTGCAAATGTACCATATTTATCACACTAGTTGAGAGATTCTAGTAAATGCACTGTTGATTCTTACAATCAAATCGGTACATATCTCTAATGTAGCAATTAGACCAGGTTTTAAACTTTTGGACCGAGGTTAACTTCATTTGTCTGTTAAATACTATTTTGTCGTGTGTTTTATAGGAATGAACATTGAGTGCAGGACATAATAGTTATTAGTTTGATTAGAGAATATACAGTGACTGAAATTTAAGATCAGGCCTTTGTAAAATAATAACAATATTGAAACTCAACTCATGAGCAGTAACTTATCTAGATTGTGTTCTTGACATTCCTATCTCTGCTCAGATGGATTAGTGTTGGCATTTAAATTCCTTCGCAACTACAATACACTAGTTATGTATTAATTTCAATATTTAAAGTATCCCACTTCCTAAATGGGGGGAGATAGCAAAGATTGTTCATATGTTAAGATTATCAACTGTGAACTCCAAATTTTCCTCATTGTGCTAAGTTGTAAACAAAGTCAATCATGATTGTAATCAGGGATCAAATCTGCACAGTTCAAAGTATTAATTTTGACTAATTTTATCCTCAAGTGTAAAGGAAAAAATGTCTAGAGATAAAATTTAGGTTGAATCTTAAAAGTCATAAAAGTGTAATTGACTTATGAAACATGGGTCAATGAGTTTGACTCAAAAAACTACACAATTGAATCCTGATAGCAATATCACAATTTGACTTGTGGAAAATATCTCCTACTTATCAGTCTTAAATTCCTTAAGGTTGTCTCTTCTGAAACTTTTTTTTTCCCAATGTTGACAGGAATTAGAAATACAATATGGTTATTTGGAATTGTTCGGCAGTAAGTTTATTGGGTCTTCTTTATGTATTATTTCTGAAAGGTATCTTGAGGACTTGTGATTATAGCCATGTGGCATATGTGACATGATTGCAAACCCGTGTACAAATACCCAAAAGCAATGAAATGTGATATTAAGCCTATTACAGGTTGGAAAATATTAGTTCATGTTGGAAATGATATTTTAAAAAAAAATCTTTATTTTTTTAATAATTTTTGTTAGCTCATTAAATGACTTGAGTGAAATAATATTATATGCATCATAATAAAAATTATGTTGTCTTTTTGAATGGTATTTTTTATGTCATTCAGTTCTTTCTTAACTTAAAGGGGTAAATTTATTCAACCAGAGAGAGATACAAAGCAAGAAGGGCCATATGCCCAACAGAGAAAACAACATTACACGACCCTATTAGTTTCCACTAAGAGATCCAACAAATAAGACATCTCTAGAGATAATTGTACACTATCCACTATACTTTAACCTTGCACATGATGATAAGCCCACTTGACTAAACAATCTGCAACTCCATTCCACTCTCTTAGAATATGATTAAAAATAATAGATACCAAGGAGCCACACAACCAAAGAATTTGTCTAACCACCATAGCTAAGTGTCAACTAACATATGTTAATTGTCGCTCATTTAACAAAGTTTCCAACACCTAAGAATTTGATTCACAAATAATCATTGTCCAGCCAAGAGCGCAACAATGCTCCATGTTGAGTTTTAGGATCACTGCAAATGTAATAGCACTCTTTATATTTTCTATGTGTTTCAAATGCAACAATCTTTCTTGTATTTATATTGAGAGAGA
>MU226367.1:949533-961818 GCA_018584345.1 Thuja plicata | reverse complement strand
AATCATTCTACCATAAGATGTCATTTAGCAATATCCAAGTATAATGTCTTTCTCCATTTCTTAATGCCCTCGACATGAAGTCTCTGATAATATATGTATCCATTGTCGATTTGTCAAAGTTTGCTGCAGGTTCAATGTCGCTGGGTTAGATGCTTTCTCAAGGTAGATCAACGTCGCCAGTTGGGCGGTTTGAATGAGTTGAACGACAAAAGTAATGCAGATCTGAGCTTTATCAATTTCTAGATGTCGCGTTCCATTCTTGGGAAGGTTGCAGTGTTTTCTCATTCGATCAGATCTCACAGTGTAATGTGGATCAAGATCGAGGAGTCGATGCACTTGACAAGGCAATGTCTTTGTGTTGCATGACACTTCACTACTAATGTCTCCTGATGAATGAGCTCAGTGTATGCAATGTCAGCTTGGATGTATGTTTGCAGCGGTTGAGAATGTTGTTTGGAGCTGACAGATGCAATGTCTGAAGTCAAGTTGAGCTTATTTTGATGTTTGCAGGTGCAACTCGTTGAGTTACAAATCCATCATTATAGATGAGGCTCGATCTAATGCTTCATGCATTCCTCTGAACACAACTCCTTATGGTTTGCGGTTGGTCCAGGAACATGTTTCCTTCTTTTTGGTGGCGGTTAAGGCAGATGGTTCTGTGGAATCACTTCATATATTGACTCGATTATTTGGTCGAGAAACCACCTTGATAATTGAATTCATAAATATTAGTGCAGAATGTGTTTGCGAATATCAAACTTAATTAGCACTCGCCATACCACGTTAAATCTTTGCCGCCAGAATTATAAGTGTCATTCATAACAATTTTAATTTCCAGACATTATGTATATGGCTCAAGGAGCTATCAAGATTAATATATCTGCTAGACCTCAGAGCTTGATTCTTTCTCCAAGATATCCAGCGCTGTCAACCTTTGTTTGTTCGTTGAGATTACATTTACAGTCCGCTCTGATACCATGTTGAGTTTTAGGATCACTGCAAATGTAATAGCACTCTTTATATTTTATGTGTGTTTCAAATGCAACAATCTTTCTTGTATTTATATTGAGAGAGACACTAGGAGAGACATGTCCCTTCACGGGACATGTCTATTCATTATAATTGTTTAGAAGAATATAAGTTTGCATAATATATATTTAATAATAATATAATATAATATATATATATGTATATATATATATATATATATGTATATATATATATATGTATATATATATATATATATATCACACACACACACACACACACATATATATATACAAATGCAATATATTATTATTAGACAATATTAAAGTATTATATGTATTCTAAATGATCATATGACTGACGCTACAAACATTAACACTCCATTACAATTTTTTGAACGATGTCTCCTGTCGCTTCCGCGATTAGGGTTGTTGCTGCTCCTGGCTCTACTGGTGTTGCCCTGGCTGATGGAGCTGTTGCTAGTGGCGTGGGGAAGTCTTCTGAGCTGGCTGGTCCTGGGCCGCAGCAACGGCTGCCTGCTGGATTAGCATCGTATGCAAATGTGGCGACCTTTGAGGCACACATTCATGGTGCCAGGTCTTCTGCTCCTTTCGCTGGGAAAGGGAGCCTTAGGTCCCGTCCTACTGGAGTGACGCCTGTCTTTGTTAGAGACCCCATTGTGGTAAAACTAAAACCAGAAATTGGGGATGAAATCATTTCAAATGTGGAGGATTTTTTTTCTAATGCAGCCATCTTCAGATTTAGGGGTTTTTGGCCCTCTTTAGCGGACTTGCATGCTTGGATTTCCAAGCATTGGGAACCTCTCATCTCTGATTCTGTTCAAATATACCCTGCGACTAAGGGTTTTTTTATTGCAAAGTTTGGGAATGCTGCAAACAGGAAGATCATTATGTGTGAATGGTGCTTCACTTGGGAGGATGAATCTTTCCCCCTTATGGGCAAACCCTGGCATAAGGATTTTGATCCTCTCACCGAGTCTTTTAGAAAAACACCCATTTGGGTGAGACTCCCGCATCTCCCCTTGCATCTATGGCTGGACTCTATTCTGGAAGCTGTTGGGGAGGCCATTGGAGATTTTTAGATGGTTGATTCGGGCACCTCTAACGTTCTTCATCCGACATATGCTCGCATCCTTGTGGAAGTTGATGCTTCTAAGGGTCTTCCAGAGAAGGTTACTCTGGTTTCTCCTTTCGGCCCCTGGACCCAGACTTTGGATTATAAGGGTATTATGTTTTGTTGCAGGATCTGCCACATGAAAAGCCATGTGGTTGCTTGGTGTTCATTAGAGAGGATTAAAACGAAGAAATCGCCTTCATGGTGGATAGGGGCTTCGGACCAGCATCATTCGGTTCATAAAGTGTCTGCGGATGTTGCTGCTCCTGTTGCTGACTTGGTTCAGGAGGGTGATGCAGCCCTTTCCGAGGTAGCTGATACTGCTTCTGTCAAGGATGCAGTTGTCTTTGGTTCTGCTGACCAGTTAGCCGGTGCTAGGGGCTCTGTTGTCCCTGCTCCTCCATGTGGGGATCAGGGGCGTGGTGATGTCGCTGCCCCTGCTAGTGTGGTCATTGTTGCTAAGATGGTGGGGGATGGATGGATAACTGTTAAAGGAAAGAAATCAAAGTCGTTTATGCCCTCCTTTGATATGCACTTACGATCACACAAGGGCAGGCCTAAAGGTAAATCTTGATTGGCCTTTGTTTGTGGTCTGTTGGCCTTTGGTTGGGAACTTTCTATTTGTTCCCTTGGGTTGGGGAGGTGTTTTTCTCTCTTCCCCTCGCTTTTTAGGTTCTGGGGTCCCTTCAAAACCAGCTTCTGTGGCCATGTGTTGGCCTGTTTTGATTTTAGGTTCTGTTTCTCTTGGCTGGGCTTTATTTCAGATATTTCGCTTTGTATCGGGTTCAGGAACCCAGTAAAACCTGTTTTCCTTAATAAAAAAAAATGCTCCATTACATAAAAAATCACAAGAGCCTCCATTAAATTGTTGGTATGGAGACCCTTATAAAATGAGAAAATGAATTGAATATCTCCAGAACTATCACAACCAACACCTCCAATTCTAGCTTGATCAGGATTCTCCTAAGAAGAACCATCACTATTGATTTTCAGAACTCCCTGCGGAGGAGGGGACCAACCAACCTCCCTATTTATCCTTTGCAAAGGATATCTTCATCTATTTCACAAGATTTGCCTAACACACCTCCCCCTAGGAGAAAGAGCACCACCCTGAAGAGAAAAATTGAACCAATTACAAATATTGTTGTGTATTGTGGTCAGAAAATGAAAGACGAACCAAGAGCCCAGGCAACCTGAAGAAAAGAAGTCTTAACAGGGGGCTTTCCCAGGTGGGCCCAAAATTCAGCCAAAGAAGAAACATGCCAACAAACCTAGTTATAAATTTCCCACTAGAAGTACCAAATCTCCCTAGAGGAGCATTGAAAGAAGAGGTGACAAACACACTCCTCACTATTATGACACTTAACACACATAGAGGGGCCTTGGAAGCCCCGCTTACACATATTATCCAAAGTAAAACATCAATTTTGAACCACCAACCACATGAAAAAGTTGCACTTAGGGTAGCAAAATTTACTCGTGTTTCCACCAAGGCACTTCTACACCTCCTCACAAGTGTCTTATAAGCTCCAAGTATCCAGTAGAAATAGACTACTTACTAGAATAATCACTACCCCATGCCAGGATATCATGGCCTACGAGGGAATTACACTCATGAGAAGCGAGAATTTGAGCCAACTCTTGACGATCCTTTGCTAAACCACCTGGTGGCCATTCACAAGGATCCTTCCACCCATAAATATTAACCAACCCTAAATTATGAATTGTCTTATAATGAGAAACCTTAACCCATCCCGCCATAGTGAAACTATCACAAAGGCTGGAGATGCAAATACATAGAAAGGATAGGAGGATTTCCATCCCAAGAATCCAAACAAAAGAAAGCTTCAGAGCCCTTATTACATATACAAAAGAGACCACTTTTAACCAATTGAACCCCAATTTTCTGAGTATGCCAAATAAAAGACCCCTTGCCTTCCAAACAACAAGGAACATCTAAAGAGTCAACTCCATTTAGATATTTATATGTGAGAATGTGGCCCCAAACCTGATTCTAACTTGTACACTAGCGCCAACATAATTTGGTGGCAAGAGCTTGCCCATTCAACAGACCATAACGAATACCAAGACCTCCCTCCTTTGGCTTACACACAATGTCCCACTTAACCAAGCTCCATTAACAAGTATTCAAGTTACCACTCCAAAGTAATTGACGATACAAAACATCAAACTCCTTGAGAAAGTACACATGAATTGTCTTAACAAAACACCTGTAGTAAGGAAGAGCTTGGATCACAGACTAAAGAAGAATCACCTTGAAGAAGAATCACTCGAGTACAACCATCTATGAGTTTGGTGAGTAACCTTCTGACGCAACTTGTCTAGCAAATCCTGCCAGTATGGTTTGGGCAATCGACCAATAGAAAGAGGGATACCCAGATAGACCAAGGGAAGATAATCTAAAACCTCAAAATATTGGCAAATCTCCTTTGAATAGCCACAGGAGTATTAAAAAGTAAATAGAAGATTTATGCTCATTGACTTTCTAACTTGAAGCAAACAAATAAATATCTAATGTCTGTTTGGAAGATTCAATGAAGACGATTAATGCCCATAAGAGCAATATCATCCACAAATTGAAGGTGAGAAAGCTTAGGCAACATTACCTCAGCTCCAACCCTGAATCAAGCCATGAGAGACTCGAGATTTAATAAATTTACCCAAGCCCTCGACCATAAGCATAAACAAATAGGGAGAAAGAGGATCCCCTTGGCGAAGGCCCCTGGAAGCTCCAAATAACTCAGACGGGCTCTCCATTGATTAAACCAAAGAAGGATGAAGAAGTAACACAACTCATCATCCAACAGACCCACTCCTGACTAAAACTAAAGGCGATGGAAATTTTTCGCAAAAAGCGTCACTTAATTCTATCATAAGCTTTGGCCATATCAAGCTTTGAACATAGATTTCTCTTTAGACCTCGCCATAGAGTGAATGGATTCAGAAGCAACCACCACCCCAACCATAATTTTTTTGCTTGCCAAAAAACTCCCTTGCTCATCTGAAATCAAAGTTGGGAGCCAGGTTTTGAGCCTATCAGCAATCAATTTAGTAATAATTTTGTAGACCACAATACACAGAGCAATGGGCCTACAAAAATCCAACCAATCAACACCTTCCTTTTTAGGAATAAGAACAAGGAAAGTGGAATTCAAGGCCCGCAACATTTGTTTGATGACACAAGATTCCTTGACCACTTCCAGCAAATCCAAATTAGCAATATCCTAGAATTCTTGAAAAAAATCAACAAGAAACCCATCCAGACATGGAGCTTTACCTTTATGCATCCCAAAAAAACCTCCATTTTAGACAAAGATATCCGACGCGTGAGGGTCTCATTCATCACATTGGTGACTAGAGAGGGGATAAAAGTAAGGATCTTATTCTCTTCATCCTCTACATGAGACGAGTCTTTAGAAAAGAGAGAAAAATAGTACTGAGGATATAACTTCTATTTTGACGAGCTTGTACCAATTTATGAAAAAAAGTTTTATTCCTGAAGCCAACCATTCTAGTTCTTTTGCTTCTAAAAAATCTCCTTCCTAAGTTCCCACTCCAACTCTCACAACCAGGGACTCCACTCTGCCCAAATCCTCAGAGAAACCATGATCTCAAATTTGACGAGTGATAACATCAAGGCGTGTCAGAGTTCCTATGAAGGTTGTCAAAGCATAACCTATTCCATTTCTTAACAAAGGAATACATATTAGTACCATAGGCAGGGCCACCATCTCTCCACCACTGAGCCATTAAGTCATGAAGGGAAGAGTCACGAAGCCACATAAGTTGGAACTTAAAAGGAGGGTTTTTAAGAAATGCAATAGAAGTAGCTTAAAATTTAATAGGCCAATGATCAGAGCCCCACCAATCACAAATTTTGTAAGTAGTACTCAAGCTCCCACCAACTTTAAAACAAGAAACCTATTCAACCGTTCAGGTATAGCATCTTCACCACACCTATTATTCCAAGATCCCATTAGACAGTTTGATGTCAATTAGATTCAAGAGGTTCATGTTCTCACGAAAGAGATAGGATATTATGTAATTTTAAATAACTATTTTTTCAATTTTCATGTATTTATTATTTGTAAAAATTAAATAGATACAAATATTTAAAATCTTTGGATAATAGCTTAAATAATAGCAATTTTTGTACTTAGTTTATTTTAATAATTATTTTTATGTCAGATATTTCATTATTGAAATAAATGAGTTGTTTATTAAAATTCATGTTTGCGAATTGTAAATAAGGGTGCAACATAGTACAAATAATATTTCACCGTCCTTTTTTTTATTTTGATGTAATTGCTTAAATGCAATTCGAAACCTATCCAAACACACTTGTGGAAAAAAGCACACAAGTAGACCAAATCAATTGAAAATAAGATGGATGAAAAATTTATGCTCAAGTTCCTTATTGCTACCAACCTTTGCCTTCCTACACATCACCAAGAAAAAATGGAGTTTAAATGTGTACAAAAATAATTTACTATATCATTAATAATAGCTACCAATAAGCCATGTGACTAATATAGAGCATCACAAAGAGCAATCAACAAACGACTAACTATGTACATAAATGCTTTAAGTTTTCGCTAATGTAATTACAACCATCAACTACTCTACCTAACAATAACTTATATATGTAAATATTATATGCAGGAACTTGACACAATGTATCAGTTGTGAATTGACTATTTATCATTTTCTACTAAAAATTATACATCTATAACTATTAGGTAGGTTTATTGCCATTAATTGTTCTCTTGCTTGCTATGTTGACAGTTTTACATCTATAAATATTAGGTAGGTTTATTGCCATTAACTGTTCTCTTGCTTGCTATGTTGACATTTGATTTGATTGAGACCTATTGTAGTAATAATCCTTATGTTTATAGAGTTCTTCCATTTGTTGTGGAAGTGGTTTTTCCTCATTGATGAAGATTTTTCTCTTATTGTTATGATCACATATTATGACAGACCATTCTTTGATTAAACTCAAGTTCTCCTTGATTTCTTTAGAGTGTTGAGCTAATTTCAAAATTTGTAATTTTAGAAATCTTCCATAAATATATGAGTATATTGGAGAGTTTCTTAATTGTTGAGGTTCATATCATTGTAGGAGCAACAAATTTTGCATGTATATGAATAGAATCATTATGAATTCTCTTAAAAAGTGACTACACACAAGGAAAGTATGTGAACTATGAGACATGGTATTGGTCATCTTTTCCATGAAAGTGAAAGATTAACAAGATTATGATGAACATAAAATTTAAACATAAAAATCATCTCAACAGTGATACAGTGATAGTCTGTGGATTAGAGGTGTGATTACAGTGATAGTCTGTGGATTAGAGGTGTGATTATGTACAAATTGACCATTTATAGTTGAAATGAAAATACTCGATCAAAATATTTAAGAAAGTGATACTATTGACTGATGAGTTTATGTACTAAATCTAAGGTTGTGTGCGTTATCTATATTATTTTATTATGACATTACCTTTGAGAAAATAATGACGTGTTATTAATGGAATATGTAATTTGTATCATGTCT
Source organism: Thuja plicata (assembly GCA_018584345.1). Taxonomy (NCBI): domain Eukaryota; kingdom Viridiplantae; phylum Streptophyta; class Pinopsida; order Cupressales; family Cupressaceae; genus Thuja; species Thuja plicata. Next base: position 954,116 of record MU226367.1, on the reverse strand, counting down.
ATGTTTCGATATTTCTATTTAAAAAAATCAAATGCATATTTGTGGCTTATGTGAAAATGGTGATTCACTACGTTGGATTGTTTACATTATATCGAAACTTGTTACATAATGGAAATAGAATAGAGAGATATAATTCACATATTATGACATCTAAAGATCAAATAGGCACATGAGATCACTTTTGTATTGATGCTTATTGATGCTCTCACACATCTATATCAACTTTGTACAAGATCAAAGCCAATATACAAATGTGTACCAAAAAAAACTCAAAATGAACATTTAAAATCATCCCACGGAAAATGACAAATCAATCAATGTATGCATTTGCTAATACTATAGATTAAAATTACCACCTCCAATTACTTACCAAACCTTCCACCACTGTCTTGAATTACTTGTGACAGACTAAAAAATCTTTACCCATCATATCTGAAGCCACAATCATGAACACTTCATTTTAAAACCTCCTATAAGATTACCAGTAATGTTTATATTAACATTAAAGACGAAAACATAAAATTTGACAATATTTACCAACCCGCCTTCGAAACTACAATTTTTTAAAAAAAATCCTTTCCAGTGCTAACAGAAAAAGATGATAAGAAAAAGTTAATAATTGTATTTTATATATACTTTTTGTATTTTTTTACATTTGAAATCTAGAAATAGAAGGAATTGTAGTGTTCCGAGTGGTGTTATTTTATTAGGGTCTAACTACAATGTCGGGGAAAATCCTTGTTTTCAAATCATTTGATCCCCATTTGCATTTTTTTTTTTGTCTTTTGATCCCTTGTATATTCCATGTTCACATGATAAAATGCAAAAGGAGTTTCGTTAGTGTAGCCAACAGCAATGCATCTGAAAGCAGTTCGTTAATGTGGCACTTGGGCTTCCTCTGCCAAAACTTGAGTATAATGAAGCTACCCGAACCAAAAAAAATACCATTTAAAATAATATCTGAAATTGATAGGAGTTATCTCGGTGAATGCATTCACTCATGCATAGAAGATTTTAGTAATATATTATCATGGTGGCATATAAGAATGCTCTACATTTGTAAGATATAGAAATCGACGGAATGAAATTAAATCTGCCTAAAATCGAACGTTATTTAACAACCGTGAATAATAGAGAAGTTTGAGTGTTTTGGTATACCTTATCGTCTTAATAATTTCGGTATTCTTCTTCGTTAGCATTACGTACTTAGATTAAAAAGATCGGTACGACTTGAGCTAGATCTCAATAAATTTGCGTTTGACGCCTTAAATTTAGAAACATGCCAATGGGTAACGTTTTGGCTCGCCTACACCCATCTGATGGGGTTGACGCATAATCTTTATTTTTAATAATTCGGGTCCACATATACAAAATAGTGGTCACCCAAAGCCACAATAAAAGGAACAGAAAAAGATAAAATATTTTTACCGTGTGATACAAATCTTTCTAACCTGATCTAGGTTTGCATTTTAATTTGTGAAAGAGAGCTACCTTGCTTAGTACTTTCTTTCTCTGTGAACTTGGTGAACTTGGTTTACGTTTACACTAGGATGATTTATTAGTAGCGTTTCTGTCAACTAGAAAGCTTGCATTTCACTTTATGGGAGCTTTGTGTTGAAAAAGTTGGTAAAACTTCATCTGTATCCCAAAAAATTCCTGTTCCGATGGAACAGCAGATCCAATAAACAAGGTATAGCTTTATTTGTCTGCAACTTATATTCACGCCAACCTGGTCTGCCATCACTACATACGATTCACTTCATAAGATATCTTAAACTATTGATTCTCCTTGGAATGACAATAACAAAAAATAGGTGCAGCTGTAACAAAATGCTCCATTCAAAAAATTACAATGCTCCATTCAAATAATTTGACTTAACGTTGATACCTCTCCACTGGAGGACAGCCATCCAGCTATATTTATCAAAATACAAAATCGATAGAAAACATGGCTGCATAATATTTACCAGTCATCCAGAGCTTTAGAAGTCATACTAAGATATTAACAGCGATTCTCTTCACGGCTTGTGTGTATCTACAGGCACACTACTATAATTACAAAAACGTGCAAATGATTTATTACCGAGCACAATCGATAACTACTACAAAATGTGCCAATGACTTTTATACTATATCCGAAAATGCAAACACTCTGGCTGCACAGAACAGCTTTACAGCAGCATAGAGAACAACAGACCAACAAAACAATGAAAGTCTGCATGTTACAAAAACCAGCCATTAGAGAAGTATACAAAAACGTATATAAACCATGATTGTAACCCCTTCCAATGAATAAATCTTTTTCTGCAGAAAGTGTTAGTGAAAAAGAGTCAAATTGACTCCTACATTCTTTGTTATAAACAGAATGTCGTGGACAGCACGGAATCACTTCTGTCAATCTTGATTATTTACAAACCTCAATTACACTTCTTTTCATGGTACATGACCTGAGCCAATAAATTGATTTCCTACAAAAATGTGATAGGACCCGTGACAATGGACAAGCGAATACCTGCAATTGGACTCTAGTCAAGAAAATTGGAAGATCAAAAAATAAACGAGGAGTACCCCGGAACATTCTTCTGCAGGGCCTTCCCTCCAGAAAATATAGTACACAACGAACAATATCATGATTGTTATCCATCTTCATCCTTTTTTCTCTTTCCAGGCTTACTCAATTTTGGAATGTCAGCTGGCTCAGAATCACCACTAGACTTCTTGTAAATAATAGCTGCATCAAGAGCATAGATCCTTAATGCTAGAGCAGACACCGTTGATGTTTTGGCTGCTGCTGAGTATGAAGACCAATACCACCAGACATTCCTCAAGCAATCACTCTTGATCATTTGTTCAAATGTGATTGTTGCTTCAACCATCTATATAGTTAAAACAAAAAATTCCAGTCAGTAAAGAATCCAGTATAGACTTAACCATATTTATGCAAGCACTGAAATGTAATCATATTCAAATAACAAATTATAGCTTATAGTGCGAAGTATTTGATATTACAATATGATCCACACATTGATTGGCATTGAAATTCTAAACTAGTAAGGTCTTCAACATAGCATACACAAATGCATTTCTCATGTTCATTTAGCATGTAAGAAAAACCATTATTGAATCATTTCTAGCTAAGAAATTACTAAATAGAAATCCTTTACATATGGACAAAAGCCTTAAAACTGGGCTATATGTACCCTGGGGACATGTCCCCTCCATCTTCAGACCCCATCCCCTACCGGAAGCTTTCAGGGACAAGAGTATGGCTAAGAAACATCCCCCAGAAATCACTAAGTCACCAGAAAAACCAGAGCGACCCCAGCCTGCCATTTTTCAAGGAAATTTCAGGGAATGACTAGCCATCTCCTATGTCCCAGGCAAAAATCAATTAAAAAAACACACAAAAATAAAAAAAGAAAAGGGATATGGCATCTCTCTTGGAGAAGCTATTTTCCGTTTGGACTAGCTGAGCCCTGAAGCATTCCAGATATCATAGTAATATCTTCTTAAGTCTTAACATATTACATAATTGTGTTTGTTCAATATTCATTTGGTAATATTTGGACTTTGAACTGCCTATACATTGTATGTATGTAGCATGTACTATGTGCTGATGCAGAAGCAAGGCCAACAAAAGATAACAGAACACCAAATGATAACAAACACAGAGTCCGATTTCTTAATATTGCAAATGCTATTTTCATTTATTTCATTCTTCTAGGGAATCGATAAATGTTGGAGTTTTCCATTTCTTAAAAGATTACAATCAAATTCCTACACTCAACACACCCAACAAGATTTGAAACCAAGCCTTTCACTTGGTAATACCCTATCACAACCCCTAGACGACATCCTTACAAACAAGAATATATACATAGACGACCATCATTTGGGCATTTTGTTATAACTTTTATATAATATATACACACTGGATCGCTGATTTTGACCCAAAATACAGATCCAATCTATACTGGATCCAAATTCTGGTTCAGCATGGTTCTTGATCTGGGCACGATGTGTGGTAATTCACACAAACCCATCTCTCATGAGAATAAATGGTCCATTTAGCACACATCATGAGCACTAAGTGGACCACTCATTCTCAGGAGAGATGGATTCATGTGAACTACTAGTGAAATAGGGATCAATGAGTTTGACTCGAAATCCATGCAGTTGGATTCTGATAAAAATATCATTATCTGACACAGCAGAAAATACCTCCTGCTTGTCAATATTTATGATGCTGTGTGGTATTCTGAAATCCGATATACTCATGAAATCGTACATGTAAACTGAACCCTGCTTTTAGGCCGCAAATATATATTGTACAGAACAAATCGTGACCCCAAATAATTGTTATCCACAAACTGAAACCCCAAACCCAAACCAGGATCAGAACCAGCAACTTTAGAATAAAAATGCACATTGAACTGAAAGCAACGACTTTTTGTTAATTTGTGTATCAACTGGCATGTGAAACAATTGAGCTAATGTTATATAGTAAGGCTCTACGATGTATATGATGAATACCTTACCAATGTTTCATATTTATATTTGAAATTTCCTGAATTGGTAAAAAT
>MU226367.1:933242-948513 GCA_018584345.1 Thuja plicata | reverse complement strand
CACTCTTAGTAAACCATCTTTAGTACGATAAACCAACAATTGGTATCTTTATTCATTATAATATTATATCATTAATTATTAACATATGATTATTTATCTATATTATTTATTAATAAAGATACCAATTATTGGTTTATCGTACTAAAGATGGTTTACTGAGAGTGGGGGTGAATAAGAAAATATTGATTCCTCATCAAGGAGGTATTTGTGTATCAACTGGCATGTGAAACAATTGAGCTAATGTTATATAGTAAGGCTCTACGATGTATATGATGAATACCTTACCAATGTTTCCTATTTATATTTGAAATTTCCTGAATTGGCAAAAATGAATTAAGTTTAATCATTGATATGCTAATTAATTGTTAATATGTATGTTTTTTATATTTTGTCGCTTTTTGCAATAGTTAGGAGCGTTTGAACTTTGAGACTGTATGTATATGTTGTTGGTTTTGAATTCGTGTGATATACCTTGGAGGTATGGATAGTTGGATGCATTAGTATTTGCCATGGATGCTTTTTAAGCTATGGTTTTTTTATAATTGCCGATACATGCGGTTATCTCTGGACCGAGTGCTTGTGGCTTGTGATATCAGTTGAGACAGAATTATGATTCTTCTGTGCGACAGGTTGTGTGGTTTTCCCAGTGGATCGACTAAGGAATACGATGGAGACAAAGTTCCCACCTTCTATTATGCCACTGCCACTAGACACACACAGAAGCCAAATATTTATATTTGAAATTTCCTGAATTGGTAAAAATGAATTAAGTTTAAATGTGCATTTGAAGAGCATGCACTAATACTGAGAGGGGGGGGTGAATCAGTATTAGGACGAATTTTAACACTTATTTCAAATCTCCAAATATAACTCTTCAAAAACATAAAGCAACACATGCAAGAACACAGAAATTACATGGAAAACCCCCAAGGGAAAAAAACCACAGCAAAATATTGTTTTTATTAACTTCTTACAAACTATAGGCAACAACCCACATAAGACACTGATCTTACAAACGTGAGCTCCTACTCACTTAGAAGAACCAACTCAATATGAGGCACCGAACTCCAATAAACTCTGCTTAAAAAAACTTCTCTGTAATCTGCTCTATATTTTTCTCATCACCCTCCTATCTGCATTATATCTTTCTTTTTATGTCACAATAAATCTTACTTTTAATGACACATTAAATCTTTCTTTTTATGACAAATCAGATTTGGTTTATCCTATCATATCCTCAAACATTCTTTTCTTGTTTACTTGTAAAAGTGACGACCAGCTTTATGTGATTTGCTTTACTTTCTTTTCTTGGCAATGCTTACCTTCTTTAGCTGCTTTAATGATGCTGCTGTCTTCTTTTACATGCTAACTTCCCTTTTATCTAACACAGGCAGGTTTTCTTCTAAATCTAGGCGTGTATAATGCACCAGTATCTGTTAGAATTAAGGCAGCACACACAACTAAGGTGGGGGGGGGGTGAATCAGTTGTGTCCCAAAACTTCAAACTTTAACAAACTTATAAACTTAATTCTCAGATCTGAATGATAAACATGAATGCAAGATCATAACACATTAATCAACACATAACACCAAGATTTTTGAGGTGGAAACCCGGTTAAGGGAAAAACCACGATGGGGAGCAAACCCACAAGATGAACGTACTTTGTTAAAAGCAGTATACCTTGTAAGGAGTATTACAAAGGGGAATGCACATGCATTCAGGCACACTGCCTAGAGCTCACTGCTCAAATACAACAAGGGCTTCAACCCAAAAGAAGGCTCACTACCTTACAACAATCTCTAATTACAATTCATAATGGACAACAGTCCACATCTCACGAACTAACAGATAACATCTCTAGTATGCCAATACAGTTCCAATGAAGTGCATAAAATCTCTGCCTCAATTGCAAATTCCACTCATACCTCTTCGCATTCACTCTTCCATACCACTCGGACACTTCACATTCACAAAAGATTACATCTTTTATATATTACATTAACTTTATTTCAACTAGGTTGGCCAGGGACCTAATTACAAAATGTTAATTCATTAGCGCTCAATACACAATATGATCCATTGAATGTCGGCTAAGACATAGCAATTATCAATAACAACATCCTCGGACATGCTCCAGGTCCATAAATCGAGCCACAATCCTTCGCAACACGCTACATCATCAAGTTGGCTAAGAACAATAAGAACAACAGTACACCACATGAACTATTACTCCACCAATGCTCTCTGAGACCGCACATTTGACTCCCACAATAGCATTCGGCCAGCAGTGCACACAAGCTACCCCCGCTTTTGGTCAGTTGCAGGCACCAGTCAACATGACCCCATCAATGGTCCCGGAGGCAATACCCTCAGTAGAGACAGAGGTAGGAGGAAACAAGATAGAGGAGTCAGACCAGCCCGTTAGAGAGGGCCAAGTCCAGTTGGATGTGGTTGGGACAGATGTCGTGGTAACCATTGACAGGGCTTTGTTGGATCCACCTCGAGCCGATCCTTCTTCCATTGAGGGCATGTGTAGTTGGCTTAGCCAACGATTTCAGATGGCTCTGCTGGCCCCAGCAGGAACGACACTTCTCTCTCCTAGACAGGAGGTATCCCCGAAGGTGATCGATCTGGATACAGTAGCATCCCCTACAGCTGATCACACAGCGCACTTGGCAGGGGAGGACGTTGCACAGGATGTGGGCAAGGCGGTCGGACACTCCGTCGTGAAGAGTCCGAGTCCTGTGGTCGCAAAGGGGTTAGGAGAATCCTTCATTCAGCCCTCGACGCAGCCCACAGAAGACATTGAGGCATACCTTGCAGACATGGCAGCCCATGGCCATCAGGTGATGGCTTCCGCACAGTCTCGGGTTAGGGAGAGTGTTGCCACCAACTTGGAGCGGCTATTGACTTTTGTTCGGGTTGGTTGCCCCATAGCGTTTGCAACCTGCTTTGAGGTAGGCGGATGGCCCACAAGCGAGACAGTGGAGATGTTGACAGCTTGGGCAGTTACAGAGCCTGAGGTAGAGAGTCACGTTGAGACTCTAGTGCAACGGGTAGAGCAGGCCTTCAGAGAGGGTTATTATACCCTGAGGCATACAGAGAAGGTTTCCAAGGGACGGGAAATGGCACGGGTTTCCAATTAGAGGCCATTGAGTGGGACCTGGCTCAGTGTATCGAGGAGTTGGCTCGCCAGCAGGCCAGTTGGGAAACAGAGCGCAGTGAGTTGGTGGCTCAGGTGGAAGCTGCCCGGACAGAAATGAAAATATACCAGGCAACACAATCGTTTTCATTTCTCTGATGTAATAGTTTTCTATGGAGATGCCCTTGAAATCATGTTTTGATCCTTCTTTTTTAAATGTCTTCGACCCTATTGTTGGCACCAAATGTTGTTAGTATGTGATATTATTATTAGAATTAAATAAAGTTCATCAAAAATATTATAGTTTATATTTAATTTTTTATTAATTTTGAAATAATTTAATCACTTATCTTATTAGTGGTTATTGTGTGAATTAATTTTTCTTCTTTTTTGATATTATAGTTATGTCATACATTAATTACAAATTTTGTCTTCAAATATCAATTAATTAAAAATTATTTGTCATTGAAATAGTGTTATTTTGGTGAAATGGGAGCATTTCATTCCTACTATGGTGAGATGAGAAACTTGCATTTTTTAAATTTTTATTTGCAATTTGCTACCTAAGGGTAGCTTACCTTCCATTTATCTACAAAATGAGATATACATATGAAAGATTACATCTTGTTTTTCCGAACTATCCTCCACTGTCTCTCAATTTGTCTGCCAAACCATCCCATCTTTCTGCCACATCTGATATTATGATGTCCTCTACCTCTTCTACTACCAAGTTGGCTAGTAGGTCAACTTCTTTGTTTGCTTCTCTATACACGAGCAATATTGAATTCGAAAAATGAGATAACATTTAAAGTATCTTTAGTCCACATATCCATCTTCCAACTAGGTGCTGCTCCAGTAACAATTGCTCTAACTACATTTAGAGAATCTCCCTCAATCTCTAAATTCAGGAACCCTTTTTCTTTGCATAATATTAAGCCATACCTTAAAGTTGCATACTCAGCTTCATTGTTTGTGCCAATTGGTAGTCTTACTGAACCTGCCCACTCCAAATTCCCCATATCATTTCAAATTATGAATCCTGCTTCGGACGGCCACTGGTTTCCCTTTGAGGCTCTGTCAAAATTAAACTTGAATCTGCCGGAGGGGGGAAGTTTCCACCTGACCTCTGTTTTAGAATTCGTGATGCCTAGCTGTATATTTCTTGGAATGCATAATAGAGTCTAGAAATTTTCAGCGCTCCAGAAAATTTCATCTTTATCATTTATGAAAACCAACCTATTCTTCAGAACATTCTTGAGCAAACTTTGATGCCTCATCTCTAGATTGCCAAAATCCTTCCACGTCATTTTGTTGATGCCATCAGGCTTCAATATTTAAATAGTCCCTAACTTTGGTTCCCACCTCTAGAACTAACACTTCCCGGATCTCGCCCGTGCCTGTGATGTTTAATATGGTTGTAAATATCTTATTTTGTGATTGCCATCTGCCTATATGTTAAGGCATTAGCTAGACAAGGTTGAAAAGAAATTAAATTCATTTACAAATTCAGTGCATGTGTATTTTTTAAGAATATTTTTAAAAACTGGTATATTTTCAAATGTTCGATAAATTTGCCGAGTTATTGCCGATTTTTTCCCCAAATTTTTGTCAGGTCCCGAGTTTGAAAATTTTGGGTCAGCCGGTTTATTGTTGAGTTCGAGATTTTCAGATATGGTATCAAACATTGGGTGAATTCTTTCTAACTTACATCTTTTTGCATCTACCAAGCTTGCCATCAATGACAATTATCTAACAATCTCCCCCCTAAACACCCTCAACTTGTGTATATCCCTTGCACACAATTTGACCAACCTCATTTAATTCATTCTTGAAGACCCATTTAGTTCCAATGACATTCTATCTTTGGGTCTTAGAAAAGTTCCCAAGTTCTATTCTTTTCAATTTGATCAAGCTCTTCATCCATTGCTTCTATCTAATTTGTCTTTACTTGCTTCTCGAACACTCTTTGGTTTAATTTTGGACAGCAAAGACATATCCTCATTTTCTAAATAATCTATCAATCTTCTTATTGCTCTTGGCATATCACCTCTTATTATGAGATCTTCTGGATTATTTATTTGTATAAATTTAGGTGGTGTCTTTGTGGAAGCTTTTGATGATGTCTCTGAAGGTGTCTGTGATAATGTCTTTTGTACAACTGTTTCAACTGCACCTCCTTCTACACCTTTTTTATCTTCCTTGAACTCCTCTAAATCTAGATCATCTACTTCTTGTATTTGGTTTTGGAAGACTTCTATCTTCATCAACTTTAATATTTGCACTTTCAACAATTTTGTGCTAGCATTTATTGTAGCATCTATAAGCTTTACTCTTGGAAGAATATCCAAGAAATATTCTCTCATCTACACTTGAGTCAAATATACCTAGATTATCTTCATCTTTTCTATTATAATATGGACTACTAACATTTTGAAGTACTTTACAGTTGTTGGCCTACCTGTCCATAACTCATAAGGAGTCTTGTTGCTATTAACTAAGATTAATTCACAAATCTAAATATAAACAGCAGTATGAGCTGCCTCTTTCTAGAAAGAATCAAGGACTTTAGACTCGTTCAGCATGTTATGAGTCATCCCTTGAACCATCCTATTTTTCCTTTCCACGACATCATTTTGTTGTGTTGTTCTTGCAGCTAAAAACTCTCTTTTTATTCCATGCTTTCTTCAGAAATCTTGGAATTCACTTGAAGTGAATTCTCCTCATTCTAATCGAAGACAGTTAATCTTCTTTCCAATCTTGTTCTCCACTAAGACTTTAAATCCCTTAAATTTGTCAAAAGCTTCTATTTTTATTTTTTTTAAAGCAACCCAAGTCATTCTTGTAAAATCATCAATTAAAAGCATAAAATATTTGTCACTTTGCTTGCTCCTTGTTCAAGTTGGCCCCATAGATTTGTATGAATCAGCTCTAGAGGCTTTGCAGTAGTATTCTCCGTATATTTGAAGCTTCCTCTAATTTGCTTTCCCAACTAACATTCTTTACAGATTATGTTTGAAGGTTTTGAGAGCTTTGAAATATCTCTCACTACTTCTTGTTAGTGTAGGTTTTTTATTTTCCTTATGTTAGGGGGTATTTTTTTTTCCTACACATTTTTATTTAAGCTTGCTTAGGTTATTAAGAGTGGTTAATATGAGGACGCATGGCAAAACCATCTTTTGACTTATTTTGCCACCTCATATAACCACTATTTTGTCATTTCCTAAATAGGTTATGGGGTTGTTGGGTTTCTCACCCTCTTTTGGCTTTATTAGCCACCTTTATAAGTCCTTTTTCTATTTTCATATAAGGAGGTTATGCCACTTGTTTTGGCATTTACCAAGAAGGAAAAACCTCCAACGTTTTATGGGGAATAGGAGTTAATGCACCCCTTGATCTATATGCTATTATTTTTCTATATAATTAACACTATACTCTCACCTTCACAAGTTGTAGTGATAGCTCGGTGAAAGTCTTCTCCAAATTCTCTTATGTCTCTATTTTTCTCTCATTTCAAATTTCTCTTCATTCGGCTATTTTGATCTTCGATTACCTGTTGCTTGGAGATTGCATGTGATCTACAAACTACATCAAATCCTGGCTTGGTTCTCGCTTCTTGCAAAATCTAACATGGTATCAGAGTTGTGTTTGTTAGGATTGAGTAACACTGAGAGGGGGGGTGAATTAGTATTACAGCACTTTAAATTAAACTTAAACCAATTCCAAATAAACCATAAGCTTGCTGAAATAAAAAGAACACAAACAAATAACACAGAACTCATAACACCATTATTTGTTGTCGAGGAAACCCTGGCCAAGGGAAAACCCCAGTGGGGATGGTACCCACAAGCATGCACTAAACTATAATGTCCCTGTTAGAAGACCTAGCCCTGTTAGGAGCTGAATATTCCATAAGTACATTTCCTTGTTAAACAAATAACAACCCTGTTAAAGGTATACAACACCCTGTTAGGGGCCAGCTAAGCTTACAGCTCTTACAACAAAAACTTTTGTTACAAAGTGTTCTCAATAATGAACAAAACAAGCATCTTCAATGCTTAGATAGTTCCAGTCATAGTTCTTTAATGATCTTTGTCAACCTTTGCTCTCGCATCTGCCATTCGCATACATACATATCCTTTCTTGTATCATATCCTCATTTCTCTTTACAAAAAGTCTTCATATATATATGTATCTCTTTCTTCATCAAGTCGGCTCTCTTAATTATTATTACATAGTCGGCTCTCAATACAAAAATAGAATTAATAATGTAAAGAGCAAATACAAAGTCAGCACTCTTACATAACCAAAATATAGGTTATCCAAAATCATAATTCAACTTAGCTTGCCAGAAGTCCACGACATACTCCTTAAATCATCGCTACTTGTTCAACTGCACTGTTACGTTGTTCTGTTGTCTGCGCGTGTCTTCAAATCTCTCTAACTCACTGTAATCATCTCCAAAACCAAATTGATCTCAGGTGGAGGTCATACATACTCCATAGTATCTCCCTCTAAGCTCGCTAGTCATAAAACGTCGTACTCGATCTTCGCTATCCAAAACAATACTGGTATACTCTGTATTTCTGCTTCTGTACTTAGTTATTTTGAAGACTGTATCTCCAAAACAAAACTCCATTCCAAGCGATCAATATATCAGATGTGTTGCCATAAATGACAACCCATAAGTGTCTCATACCATACCAAAAACTATCACTTGCCAACAATCTCTCCCTTTGGCATTGATGGCAACAATTTGCGAAAAATGACTAAGTGTCCCAACACAAAACTGTCTCTTCTCTTTTTCTATTTAGATATATATATATATATTTATTTTTTTTGCTTTTCTCCTTAATTCATTTTTCTTCTCTTCTCCCCCTTTGACAACAATGACAAAGGTACATCAAAAATTTACAAAAATAGAGAATTTAGTGCTTGCTCACCAATTTCAAAATATCTTGAAGGAATCTTCCAAGATCTTCACTTTTGTACTCCATGATTCTACCAATAGCTAACATGAATTAGTCCATTCAGTGCATAAGATGATGTCTCTGTTAACTTCAACTTCGTGGGCATAGAGTTAGTCAAAGATTTTGCAGTCTTCTCCATGTCAGATAGATGAGCTTCAAGAATTGAGAGCTTAGGAGTGATTAAGCTCTTCAGCAAACCAAATCTTGTCATCACTCTCCCTTTCTCAATATCCAAGACATTCAACTTGTCAAGAATCCTTGTAACCTCTCTGTCCATCTCTATTACAGATTGTGAGGTCTCACAATTGTCCATTATGTTGTTCAAAGTTGCCTTGTCCTTTGCAATAATATCTTCAATATTTTGAATGTGTCTGATAGGGTTCATGCAATAGCTGAATAGTATCCTTCCATGTGTAACACACTTCTGGCCTTTGATGTAGTTGTTCTCAGAATGCCCAAGTCCCATGAAATAGACTAGCAAACTGCCTTCAACTTCTTCTCTTGATAACTCTTCTTTGCCTTCTCTCCAACAATCTTCACTAAAGACTCATAGTGATTATCAAAGTCGTCTAGTGCCAAACTCAGATTCTCAGCTTCATCCTTTCCTTGAAAGAATAGGTACTGGGAGTAGTTTGCTCACAGTATTGACTACTCTAGTGATTACCTTAGTCTTCTTATCTCCTTTCTGCTCAGATCTTTCTTTTGCTTTTGTGAATGCGATGAAAGATAGTCTCATTAATTCATCCTCATCCATACTGTCAACATCAGTACTTAAGGTTTTATCCTTACTTACCTCAACTCTTGCCTCTTCATCTTTTGTTGCATCTGTCTCATTTCTCTGTTCAGTTTCAACTTTTTGTTCTTCCTAATAGCCTCATCTTCAATAAGTGCTAGCTATTTTCTTATCTCCAGTTTACTATATAGTTCCTCAGGTATACTTCCCTCTATCTCTAGTAGATTCTTCTTGAAAACAAGTAAATGATTTACTACTATGTCTTCAATCTTTAGTTTATCAAATTCCTCATACCTGTCATAGTATTTGTCCACTTAAACTAGCTTCCCTTGCTCAATAGCTCTCTTCTCCAACATCTTCAAATCAGGCTTCCATACATGTCTGCCACTTGTGGTCTCTTTTTGGGTTTTCTTCTCTTCTCCTTCAGTCCTTTGTTCCTTAGGAGGTGAATCCGGTTTAGTGGATCTTGTGTTTCTCTGAGGTACTAGCTTTACTATCTCTTCCTGTGATGTCTTCTGTGGTAGTGAAAGGGTGGTTACATCAATTACTGTAGAGGGTGGACTAACTACCTGCTCAATCTCTGGAGGTGGAAGGGCTGCAATAGCAGTACTTCCAACCCAGAAGATCTCTCTGCCATCTTCTTCCTTACTTCTTTCATTTCTTCTAACAAGGGTCATGGGAGTCGCAAGGAGCTATTTTAGAGCCTTGGATGTTTTATTTCATAGCCAAGATAATAAGTGATAATCGTGATCTCCAATTGAGGATGATAAAGAACACGAAGGCATTTCGTATGACTTCCTATTTGGTCTACATGTTGGCCATGGTATTCAAATATCCAAAAATGAATAGCTTGAGGCGATGTGGAATGGGAACAAGAGAATTCCTTGTACATGAGTGCTATCCATAGCTACATCTCCATAACAACTAGCACTTCAAGATCTTCAATGACGCATTCACCATGCGAATTGTAAGAACACTATAGGAGGCTCCACATAAAAGATTGTTCGAAGAAGCTAAGAAACTAATCAAGAAACATGGTTTGTGGTACACTAAATTTCCTAAGTTTACATGCATCCAAGTGCTAGGCAGTACTTGTTGTCCCGGAAAGCTTCTAAGATATCCTACTAACAAGTTGGTGATTATGGAAGTGGCAAGGCAATTAGTTGCCTATGACAAGATTCAAAAGCATAAACATAGACTGGGGGTTGGATTTCTACTTAGTCTTGCAGCAACTAAGGCCGCACAAAAGGAAATCAAGAGAGCATATGGGAATAGGTTCCTTCACATCCCACACATAGAAGATTATTGGGCGGATGCAGCTGGTGATTTAGAGATCAAGAAGGATGTTCTCAAGACTAATAGTGGAGGTGATCAAAAAATACAAATGGAAGCAAATCCAAGTCCCTGATCAACTGGAGAAAGATGACAGGTCACTAGAGAAGATTTCGATACAACTACAATCATTAGTTAGAATCTATTGACGGGTTGGATGAAAAGGAAATCAATTTAGAAACTGATGATCCCAGTTGCACTTTTCACTCAAGAGTGGTTGGATAGAAAGATGGCAAGTTTGGTGAGGAGAGGGATCCCACTAACATATGAAAAGATGGAGGTAGAGGAAGTTGAAGAAGAATCATCTGAACAACCCTAAGCATCAAGTGGAAGGCAATAAGATAAAGCCAACAAAAAGAGGAAGAGTGTTGGAAGGGCTTCGCAAAGCAAAGAGACAAGAGGTAAAGGGATAGGGATTGAGGAGTCACAAGCCAAGAAGCAGACATCAAGTGCTCCTCCATCCAAGGAAAGTGCTACTTCTAAACAAGGAAAGACAATTCCAACAAAGGACAAGGAGTTGAATCAAGAATCCACTTCTAAATCAGAGGATAGTGTTAGCCAAAGTTCCTTCCGATATTCTCCTCTAAGCCCAAGCAAGATTGCAGAAAGTCGTCCTCCACAAAGGATAAATGAGGATGAAATGATAGATATTGAGGATTCTCCTTAAGAAGGCAAGATTCCACTGCCAAACGAAAGCCCAAGCAAAGATATAGCCATCATTCTAGTTGAAGAACAAGATAACGTAGAACCTAATATCGGATTGGGAGAGTGCACAACACCTGCCTAGTTGAGGGAAATGTTGCGATGGAAGGAAATTATCAATCCAAAACCAGTTGAGGATATTGAAAATATCATTGAAGACTTGGGGAAAGAGAAGGAAAGCCAGCTAGCAAGAAGATTAGCAAAGGTCATCAGGGATGATTCTAGATCTCGTAGGGTCCAAATAGCCATTCCACGAGGGGATAAAATAAGAGATAGTGTCCTTCCTCAAGATTATGATATCATCGAGCATGATATGGGGGTCACAACAAAGGAGGGGGAATTTGAGGATGCTCATGGGGTCACTCATGTTTTAGAGCAAAGGGTGAGCAAAGAAGCTGGAAAGAAGAGAAATACAAAGAAGAAAACCGAAGATTTAGGGAGTATCTCAAGCATATACTCAACCCTATTCAGCAAAGGGACCAGACTTTTGCACCACATCTCACCCTTGAAAGGGAATCAGTTGACAATTTGGAGAATTTGAAGATGGCATTTCAAGAATCTAAGGCATGGATGGAGGAAGTTGTGCAAGAAGTAATCTCTTTTCTTCCAGAATTCCTTATAGGCAATATCATGCAATTACATCAATTAGAACGAGATTCCAAGCCATAGATGCAATATGTGAAGAATTTCAGCCCATAAGAGAAAAAAACCATACCTCGATTGCAAGCAATGACAGGAATTCTTGAGCAGCTGTTAGAGGAGAGTAAAGTAATAAAAGCAAATGGAATGAAGGATGTCAATGAGTGGTACTTTGCATTGGTTTTCAGGCAGGATACTCTTGAGAAGGTAAAAGGTGATTGTTGCGGCCTCAATGCCACAATTCATGCGATTCAGGATGAGATTCAAGAAGCAGTGAAGGTAACATTTCGATTTGATGAAAGAAAGGAAGAAAATATGAATTTGGAGGCAATAAAGGAAAGGATGAAGGCTCTCCATTTTGAAGATTGTAACACCATCAGGAAGGAACAATTGAGAAAGGTTGCAGCATTCAAGGCCTTCATTACCTCAAGGAAGGACAACATGCCAGATTGAGAAAGATTCATTACCACAGGTCCAACTGAGATAAATATGGCTGATTGGAAGATACAAAGGGCGCCTAGTCCTCAGATGGATGTTGAACTTAATGGTATTTTGTCTAGGTTTATTGAATTAGCAAAGAGAGAAAAGAACAAAGGAAATTATCTTCTAAAAGAAGATGATAGTTAGGTGCTTAGTTTTGATTGGCCCACAGTTTGGAGTCTTTTGATTAGTCAATAAAATATAGTATTTTTTTATTGGCCCACATAGTGGTGCTTTGATCTTATTGGATGATAGGGGTGGCAACCCTAATTAGGGTTTGTAATGGATTAATCTAGGCCATTGATTCTATTTAATCTTGGCCATTCGTTGTAACTAAACCCCTATATAAGGCTTGCTCTCCTCATTTGTAAGGGAGAATTGTTGCTAAAATATTGCCAAATTCGCTCTACTACTCATTATTGTGTTTTTTCATTGTTGTGTTTGTTGTCTTTTGGAGTATTGCATGGTGATTTATCTTTCTCACTTAGAACATAATTTGATTTCAAGTTGATTAAGTTATAATTTGCTTTGAGTAATTTAGTTAGATGATAGCAATTGTGGATGCATCTTTGCTTGACTCGATCATAGACCAAACCACTAGCTGCTTATTGATTGTAAGTTTGCCTTCCGTGGTCAAATGGCATTTATATGTACTTAACTTTAATCCATACTTGATCTTTGATTTGCATTCAGGGATGAGATTAAGGAAATGGTATTGATTTGAAAATCATTTGAACACACCTTAGAAGCTTGCACTAGGTGAGTGGAGTAGATGACAAGACTGCAACTAGTAGAGTCCAAGTGTATTCACTCTTTCTTGCATCCTTGGGAAAAGTAGTAGTCAAATTCGCAAGTTTAAGTTTAATTTGCATTTCACAAGTTGTAAGATCAAATTATATTTTTATTGCACATTGTGAAGCCAGATCAATTGAATCAAGTTGACAAGTTTTAGAAAATGGTGTAAGTCCCCTTAGTGATCCCAGCAAAGCACATCATTTCAACTGAGCGAGTATCCACATTAAAAGGAACCTTGAAGTCGCCTTATGATCTTTCATTGCAGTCTTAGCATAAGAAGTGTCTTTATTCAAGAGAGGATTAGATATTAGGTGTTTCATCTTGGAACATTGTGTTTTGTCCTGCATGTTGTAGTGGAACAAAACTCAAATCAACAGGGATGAATCACTATTAGGACGAATTTCAACACCAAACAAAAAACACATGCAAGAACATAGAAATTATGTGAAAAGCCCCTAAGGAGAAAAACCACTACAAAATATTGCTTTAATTAACTTCTTGCAAATTGTAGGCGACAACCTACATAAAACACCAATCTTACAAACGTGAGCTCCAACTCACTAGAAGCACCAACCTCCAATAAACTCTGCATAAAAAACCTTCACTGTACTCTGCTAAATCTTTTTCTCATCACCCTCTATCTCTAATTTTAAATCAATTAAAAGAATCGTTAATATCCACTTTAAAAATCATCTTCTTAAACTGCACTTCCTTTTTTTATTTCATCAATATCCATAAAATTCTTCAAGAATAAAACCTATTAAAATTGGCATAGCTTGGATTCTCAAAATGGAAGATTTCTAAAATATCTTGGGCGCCCAAATCTGATCATGTAACATTATCAAACCTGCTTTTAAATCTGCATTAAATCTTTCTTCTTTCAGTCACATTAAAACTCTCTTTTTATGACACATTTAATCTTTCTTTTTATGGCATAAATCAGATTTGGTTCATCCTATCATATCCTCAAAAATGTTACTTTCTTGTTTACTTCTAAAAGTGACCACCAGCTTTATTTCATTTTCTTTCCTTTCTTTTCTTGGCAATGCTTACTTTCTTTAGTTGCCTTAACCATGCTGCTGTCTTATTTTACATGCTAACTTTCACATGCAGGTTTATTTTGTATCCAGACACATATAACGCGGCAGTATCAAACACTAAACGAATTCTTTCTAACACAGCAGTATATTATCTCTAACTTACATCTTTTTGCATGTACCAAGCTTTGACATCAATGACAATTATTTAACAATCTCACCCCTTGTCATTGATGACAAATTCATGCTTACAAAATTGAAGATGCAACACCCTTGTCTCCGATTCTCCCATTTTGAAATCAATGGCAATGGAGATAATTACTCTGCAACTTCTTCACATGGAGCTAAGGATATGATAATTATAAGCTCCCTCTTAATCAATACTCTTCCTTACTTGAAAGATGAGTGTGACATCACTCCCAACTTCTTCCTCGGGTACTCAAAATTTTCCTTTATATAACAGCATCAATTGTCATGTAAAATCTTAATTCATCCCTAATGTTAAGTAATAAGGTTCTATAATGTATATGATGAAACACCTTTCAATGCACTTTATTAAAATTAAAAAATTTCCCATATTTTAAAATTTTCCCAATATTGATTATACCCCTCCCACTAAAAAATTGCCTCCCAAAAAATCCAGCCCAGAAACATACCTGCCATCCCCATCCCAAAAGCTTAGGGAATATAGAATAAAAGTGATTAAACACTTTGATGGTTTAACATTATGAATAAAACTTTAACTAACTTATTTTCTCATTATAATTGATCATCTCCTTGGAATAATGGAAGGTCCATTTGAGCTTATTATACAATTCCTATGTTAGTGTGATGTCCACTTCCTAATTTGCCCTAGAATTCGCCAAATGATCATAATTGCAACAAATTAGGGTTAGGGTCACATCTTACCAAGTGAATATTTCTTTAAATAATGTGATCCTGGATTTGAATCTTGCAATCATAACACAAGCAACATATACATATACAAATATATATACATACATATATATCAAGGTTACCCCTGAGTTTCTGGGACGGGGACAGGGACGAGGACGGGGACGGCAGGGGACGAGGGACGAGTTTCCGGGACGGCAAAATTTTTTGCCAAGGTTGGGGACGGCGGGGGACTGCAAAGGGGACAGCTATATAAAATATAGAGAAATTTTAAAATATATAGGGAAATTTGCAAATATACATGACATTCATATGAAAATATGGATAAAGCATGTCATTTTGCCTCTGGTGGTGGTCTGTTCTCTCTCCATATTAATCCAGCTTTTTGTTTTCTCGTGATTGGGATTGACTCTTAACCTCAATATTTCCATCATTGTTTGATTCTACTACTTAATGTAATATATACATATAAAAAAAATCAAATTACAGTTTATTACTTTAAATTGGACTTTTAGTTTCTCTTCGATGTGGTTCTTGAATGAGCTTAAA
>MU226367.1:908861-933192 GCA_018584345.1 Thuja plicata | reverse complement strand
TTTTTACGTCAACGGGATGTCATCATGTTAGAAAATATCTACATAGATTCCTATGCCAAGCAGTATTTCTATTCTAAAAAGGAATATGAAACGTTGTATCTTATGTATATATTACATATTTTGGGTGCTATGTTTAGTGAATTAGAGATTTACTACAAACATTATCTGCCTTAGCAGTTTGGTACCTTGCTTGATGGCTAGTTCCAATGGTATAATTTTGTTAAATGTTAGCATTACTGCAGTACTAAAGAAGATAGTATTAGTATCTTTACATAGATAACAGTTTACATCATGTTAAATGTTTTTAGCTTTTTAGGGCATGTACGAAGGTGGGCCCACAAACTGACCCCCCTTATGGAAAAAAATTGCTTTTTTAATTTAATCAACTTTTTCGGGCGAAAAGAATTGCCGTCCCCGGTGCGGTTGGGGGACGGCTACGGCGTCCCCGACCGTCTTCCGTACTTCCAGAAGTCCCTGATTTTTTTGGGTGGCGTCCCCAAGTTTCCGGGACGTCCCCACCAAAATTCCAAAAATCGGGGACGGGGAGGGGACGTCCCCTGGCCATCCCCAAGTCCCCAAAACATCCCCGATACAAGGAAGAGGGAAATTAAGTCAGGGAAGCGTCCCTGGGTAACACTGATATATATTCAATTGTGAGTGTTAGATAAGATCACATCATAATCATATACTATCAATAATACTATGCAAGCATATTAAAAATTTGAGGAAGAAAAAAGATAGGTCTGCCCAAAGAGATTTCTACATTAAACCCAAGAGTGGATGTTTGCCAAAGCCCTCTTTGCTTACTTAGTGGTTTGCTTGTACCTACTTTCCCTATCAATGTCTCATCCTCCCGAAGACACATGCCATCTTGCAGAGTTGGGTGGAGGTTGTAAGGGGGTTTCTCAGTAAGTGCCCTCTTGTCCCTAGGAGCCAATTGTGATCAACTCTAGGATGGCCTCCTTACATGACCCTCTTTATGCTCATCTTACACTTCAGGCCCTTCCTACAAGATGGGATGCAGACGGTCAGGTATATCCTATACTCTATCATTAACATTCATTTAAGCATAATCTATTATTCATAAGCATGTGTATATAAATATAGCACAATTGCTTGTAAGAAGGAAAGATGCTGAAAATGGCAGATCTGATATAATATCAGTCTGTCGATCCGAAGATAGGTTCTTTTGGTTTAAATGTTGATCAACCTCTATAAATCGATCTTAGTCCTTTGTGCTGCCTGCTTTGATATTCCTTGGTGATTGTATTTGCTGATGAAATGACTGCTTAATATATTTAATTAATTCAGTGATGCCTCCTTCCAACGCAGCCCTCTCCATTTTATCTCATTACTCCTTTGAGGAGAGGCGATCCTTGAGAGGAGACATGTCTCTTTCTTAATTGCAACTTAATTATTTGTTTCTTCCTTCTTGATTGTACCCCTTCACGTTATTAACAACTTAAGTATTGTTTATTATTGCCTAGATCGCTATTAGCCTCTACCTCTGTTTGTTATGGCTTTGATTATTATTATTGTCATAGTAGTCTTGATCGCTGTTTGTTATGGCTTTGATTAACAGATCGCTGCATGTATAGTTTATTTCTTATTTGCTGTTTACTACTTGTTATCCCCTTTGTTGGTGATAAAAATCTTCTCTTGATGTGGGGGCATGACAGTGAGCTCCAAATTTTTAGGGTAATTCTTCTCTTTCAATTAAGGATTGCATTTCTGTTTACAATTTGTTATGACATTCAGAAGGTGTGCTTTGCGTATAAAGTAGAGATTATGATTGCCATGATACTCTTCTAGCATGTTGCAAAACTTGCAAACCCAAGACAGGTCAAAAATGAATCAAAGAGCTTCACTCAACGTGAGTTGATGTTGACTAAGGAAAATTGTATAAAGAAAACTATTCTGATCTTTCATCTCTGCCATTTTATGCCCTGAAGCTTGCTTCTCCATTAACAACATAGAGAATCTTTTTTTAAACTCACCTTGCAAATTGCACATTAACTCTATTTTCAATTTGGCAGTCCATTGCACAAAGATTTGGCAATGAAAAAAATATGGTTTGATTTCTACAAGTGATAAGAGTTTTTATTAAATTTCTGTGAAGGGCATGCTTTTGGAGAGCATTTTTTATGGTATGACAATCTTCTAAATTTTCTGAGTTCCAAATCTATCCACGATTCTTTTTGCAACTTTATTTTTCAGCCTCTTGCCAAAAATAAAAGTGAGGTTTTCTTAAACTCTTGCATTAAGGAAATTGAAACTCCTCAATCCCTACAGAATCTAACAAACATCTCTGCAAGAGAAAAATTATAGGTCAGAAACACAGCCAAGAAATGAAAAGAATTTACATAGAATAGATATGCTGTGTCAAGCATGCCTTTGGGAGAAGTAATAGCTTGAGCTATCATCCCACCAGAATACTGAAGCACGAGGTGACAAAATGAGCTCATCTTGTACCAGATTTGTGCCTTCAAATTAATACAACATTAGGAAATGCAGCTGAAAAAAAGGAAGAGAAATCTTTTTGCCTTTAACTGGTCAGTACTCCCACAAACTAATGCACCTTGGCAAGTACTACATTTTCTACTCCCTCTCATACCCAGCACAATATAAGTGATCAATGCCTACATTCAGAACATTCATTTAATTTTGACTATCCATCACTTATTGTAGTTTTCCAATTGGTGACTGAAAGGTAATGCCTTACTACACTAGTGCAGGATTCAAAGCCACTAATAACCAGCGGCCTCAAATGTGAGCAATCCACAAATGAAATACTACAGTCTACTTACCTGCCTGACCTTCTAGCACATTGGTTTATTTGGGAAATTTCAGAATGACATTACACTTTTTTGTTTTGTAGCTAGTAACAGCAAATGCAAACATACCATAAAAGATAGCATTAAGTTCAGTTAATGAACTAAGACAATTTTGCCTTCTTTAATCACCATGAATTGGTTAGCTTAATAGGATAAATTAAGAATTCTCAAATACTTTGGCACTGAATAATCTTCATTAAAATAGCCTGTTGATACTCTATTTCATTGTCACTTTCTCAAAAGTTGGATAAATAGGAGAGATTTCAGCTTATTTCCATGATAACTTGATCAAAACCTAGTAACAGTACCTGCTCACTGAGACAATATAGCAAAATAAAAAAAATTCCAATCCTAATCCATAAAACCTACAAGTCGTACTCCCAAAATTTCTTCTATAGCTTAAGGAAAGACAAGGCACTCTGAAATATTGGGTACATTCAAGAAAGTCTTTAGGAACCAAAGCAGTAAGCCTAACATCAACAAACCCACAATCACAACACTTACACATTAATAAATTTACATTTATAAGCAACACAAGCAAACAAGTAAAAACTATGATAAAAGTATAATAATTATCAGAATGAAAATGACGGAATCCAACCTCAAATATTGATTTTGCCGACTTGACAAATACACGCCATGCACGCCTCTTGGTCAAAGAAGATTTTGATGGCTCTAGTACTTCTTCAGGTAAAGCAGCATCCATATCAAGTAAGTTAATCTTCAGCCTTCTTAAAATTGGAGAGAGTCTATCAGGTAATGGTTTTGCTGAAACTTCAGGTATCATGCGCTTTATAAAAGCCATGTATCTTGGGGGTGGGTTCTTCAATAATATGCCTGTGTTTCTTTCACTGTCCATCTCTGAGCCTGGGTTGATCTGAGTCTTATGTATTCCATCCACATTTTTTCCACCCATGACAGCCAAATTGAAAGATTGAATGCTTGACATAGCAACCATATGGCAAGCATCTAAAGCAGCATGATCATGAGGATGCTCTGTGCTCAATGACATTGCAGAAGCTGAGTTCTGAGGCCTTAATTCTGAAAAATCTGCACCACCTACACCTCCTTGTGGGGGAAAAAACAAGAGAGTAGGATCAAGCGAAGGTGAAAAGCATGGTGCAGAAATAAAGTTTGGTACTCCATTTGAAGCAATCAAGCCTATCTCTCGGACTAGATCCTTATTTGAACATGGAATAATGAGTTTCTTAGATATCTCCATAAAGTCAAATGCCAGAATACCTGTCGATTTTTTCTTTTTAGTTTTACCAGATTTTGAAGAGAGCTCTACCTTGCTACCTTTCTTTAGTGGTGTAGTCTGAGCAGGATCATCCACCAGTTGAGAAACACGATTTAAATGTGACTGATTACTTTCACTTTTTCTCTTCTTTATCTTTAAAGTTACGTTATTATCCATGCCATCTTCTTGAACTAAAGCTGTATTTACACATCTGCCCTCATTATGTGACTTTAGCTCTGAACTTGAGGAAAATGTTTCATGACAGGAAAGACAGTGGCTTCGAGATGACCACACAGGTTCCAAGCACTCACACCTGTACATTCTTTCTTCAGATAGAAACTTTGGTTTCCTACCACGACGCTTAGGAACATCAGAATTTTCTGATTCTAAGCAAGGACCAAACTTTTTCTCCAAAAACAGCGCAGCATTAGTGCTGGGGAAAATGACACCTTTTGTGATATTGTTAAATTGCTTTGCTTGGAGCATATGGCCACCATTGTACTGAGCATTTCTTGATTTTTGAGACCTTAGCTTTTGCCACTGAAAAATAGATGCCTTTAGTTCTCTCTCTCTCGGCTGGCTATCACTTAACCAGCTGAGAAGTTTCTCAATTTCTTCATTGGTTTCATATGTAACCCAGGAAGAAAGAACAGCATCTACCAATCCAGACTTCTTCCCTTGTTCCTTGCCCTTATAATCACCTGGTGCCATCCTTACCCCATAAGTAGTTCTACCATCTCCTGAAGTCTTCGGAAAAATATTATTATCACTACAAAACAAGGGATCCACACTTCCTCCCTGAATAGAGATCATCCTAGAACAACCAAAATTTAAACCTTCCGCATGCCTACCTTCCCTCAGTGCTTCTGAAGCTCCTTCAACAACCAGCCAAGGGTGTTTACCATGCCTGCTTAATGCCCAGTATAAACGACCTATACCATCTCTGCCCAAAAATTCTCTCCGTACACTGACTTTACCGAGTTGAACTTCTATATTGGCAATAGCATCTTGTAAAATCTGACTTTCATTCTGTATTGGGGATTCCACATTTATTTCAACATCTTGTCTTTCTGGATATTTATAGGTAATAGGAAGAGAACTATCGACATGAGAAATAATTCCTCCATCCAGCTGAACCTCCTGAGATTTCAACTCTCCTGACGGCTGAATTGCTAAGTTCATTCTTAAGGTGTCAATGTCCATAATCCTAGGATGTTCAACCTCCTGAATTTCTGCAATTGATGCTGTTGACAACAAATCAGATGTAGGCATTATTACCTCTTTCTTATTCTCAGTTGGTTCATGAAGAACTATTGCATTGCTCTGGCCAACGAAGTTGCTGTTGCTTTTAAATGGACTTGCCATATGCTGTTTTTTGTCCATATTATCACCAACGCCATTTACCAAACCCATTGGTATCCCAATTTGTAAATGTTTCTGCCTACCATCTCGATCCATATTTTCCCAAAACTTTCCTAATATTGCAGTTTCTGTCATCTGCTCTTTTCCTGCAACACAATTCTCATTTGCAATGGGCATATTAGAGCAGTCCTGTCCATTTACTTGTCTAGTGCACAAAGATAGACAGTTTTTGTCATTTAAATAGTATGTCTGTCCACTTTCACACTGCAAAGATATTTCATTTACACCCTTATCCAGGTGTATGGAACCATTTCCCTGCATTCTGTTTGTCACTTCCATGCTAGAAACCTGTCCACCTGTTACCGATGGAGCTCTGGAGGTATCGTCATACCTTGTCACTTCCTCCAAAGAGCCAGAAATAGTTGTACCTTTAAATTCCATGGGATTCTGCTCAGTTATCAAAGCTCTATTGGCATTTTGCTTCACAGTTTGGGAGCTCTGCAGTTCCTTAGCTTTTAGGTTCCTCCATTCTGTAGTGAGGAGGCGTAATTTCTGCTGCAAATCAGCTGAATGATCTGCGCACTGGTCAAGATGTTCATGGATAGTCACAGAGGATAGGGCTTCCTCACAAAGAAATTTTAATAGGAAAAGTCGCTGCATACAAAGAGTACATCCATCAAAGAAGAATATAGCCAATGAAAGCACTGCACATCATTCTTTTGCCAAATCAATTATAGTAAATAAAATATGGAATTCAAACATCTCCAGATTCCAGGGCAAGGATTTACAAGACACTTGCCTGGGGAAAAAAGTATAGAGACAAACAGTATTAGACATACAAAGTGTACCCATATTTGAGCAACATCTTATGCATTCATATTAATTTTATTCAGTAGAAATTGGACATAAAATAGCATGACGGTCCATGGACTTGTATATACAATATTTTCAATCAAGTGCTCAGAGGAAGTTACTACGTGTTAATTAATAAGAAAAACATTCTGATGTCATTATGGTGTCCCACAACTTGAGAAACACTTGCAACGAAATCATCTCCAAGCATTCAAATGATGGTCCCAATGTTTTATAAGAAAATATCAAAAGCCCCACACAATTTATATATTGTTTATTATATCTATTTGAATAACCTCTCACAGAAATCTAACAAACTCTTTTAGACTTTTCCATCAGCTCAACAAAATTAGTCTTAGAACTAACCTAGAATTAAAAGATCCAGAATATTGTAAGAATTGATTAACAACATCAACATGCTAGCTAACCAATACTCTAATTGATTTTGAAATTATGTTATGGGTTTGTAAAAGAAGGATGCATAGACTCATCAAAATAAGAGATTAAAAAGATAACAAATTTACAATGAAAATGACAGCTGAAGCAGATACTTGAATGCTAATAAAACTCTCACTAGAAAGTTTTGAACCACTAGAAATCTCACAAAGCGAAGAATTGAAATAATACCCAGGTAAGGACAAGACAGATTTCAAAGTTACCAAAAGATTTTTAATAATGCATCTAAAATTTATCAATTCCTCAATGGTGGGGATATTAGACAGAACAAATAAGGAAAATCAGACCCATGAATTTTCCTTCCATCATATTGATATTCCAAATCCCAATGTCTTCCGCAAAACATGGGAGAAAAAAGAGACTATTTAATTAGATTTCACTGCTTTTTAAAGAGGGGTAAATGCTTTGACCAGAGCTATGAACCAGTGGGACCACAAATGGGAGACCTCGCCCCCAATGGAATTTGAACTTTGATGGCAAGTAAAACAACACAACAACTTAACCATCAGAACATGCCAAAGCCAGCAGACTATTTAATTAGATTTTAAACAGCTTAAGGTTAACATTATTTTTTGGAGACAAGCTAATTTATTTGCTAGTGTTATCAAGAGGTAGAGACTACCGGTATTATTTACTATTTACTATTTATCTTTCACAACCCAAACTATCATGTCCCCTCTCAGACTAAGGAAAATCAAGCTCATACACGTAAGCAAGAAAACTGCACACTCAATGTAGTGAGAGAGAATCATGGACACAGCTAAAAAGAGTTTGATATATGTAGAATAAAGTCATATGTATGTTGTAGAATGACATCTTCAAGCTCATCAATGTAGTTGCCAATGAGAGTATGTGATAAGAGGATAGCTCTGTTTGATTCCAATAGTAATCTCCGTAGAGGCAAAGAAGCCACTAGAAGTGCACAAAAACCAACCACCACCTCACAGAGCCTCATGACAGCAGTAATGAAAAGAGTCTCATAGGTCTTCATCAACTTTATAAAGCAGCAAATAATTTAAAATGTCACTGACAAGAAAGTACTTAAGAATATCACTGAGAAGTCCCCTGAATAAAACCCCAAAATTTAAAGATGTAGTCAATAGTTTCATGATTGTACCTCGTTTGTTTGAGAGTGTCACAATCCAAATAAGAAGAAAGTATGATATCCTAAAGAGTGGCATAAAACTTGCAAGAGGCACCATCCATAAGTCATAATAGAGACCCTGATTCATTTGTAGCTCAATTTGATCCAGCTGTATGGTTTGTATGACTACTTAAACAACAAACACTCCTAGATGTGATTCTGACAGATGCAGACCAAGGAACAAAGGAAAAGACTGTTGCTGGAAAAGAACTATATTGGAGAACGATGGAGGAGGCCCTGACAATGGTTCAGAGGCCAACGAACACATGAAAGATTTGTTGGACATATTGTAATGATATTGTTGTCATTTAAGTCCAGCAATGCCACCACATTATCATTAATGTCAAAGGAAAATTAATATCATGATGATGTAATATAGTCAAGTGTTTTGGGAGCAATGATCTTATCAGTGAAGCTATGCAAACTATTGAGGTGCCAAAGGAGACATCAGATTTGAATGAAGATAAAGATAAGACTAGGACAAAATTTGTGAATAGTCAAGGCAACATAGCATTTTGCAGACAAAGCTATTGCCAGCAACATTGAGGCCAATCTTCTTCAGATGGTTTTCGAGTTCCAGGCTTAGTACAAACGTGTAATAATATTTAAGGATAAAATAGATGCAATTGGTGGGAGTTGTTTCAGTGAGGACAAATCCTATGAGAAGAGTTTTGGAATATGAATCAGATATAATAGATAACATTCCAGATCCTGAGGAGACACTGCGAAGCATATGGCAGAGCTCAGAAGACCAATTGATTGAAGTCGAAGGGAGCACTGCTTTACAGAGTGATTACATCCAAAATGGTTTCAGTGTCGAAAATATTAAGACTGTTTCTTGGCATCCAAAATGATTTCAGTGAGAAGGAAGAGCAAAGGATCAGGCAAGAATATGAATGGGCTTTCATGCACTTTAGAGACTAATGTTAACATGAAATAAGTGAGGCTTTCAATAGATCAGATGATACATGGATCAAAAAGAAACATACCCATGATTAAAGGAAGAACTTAAGAGACATTAAATTAAGAGCAGCAATTATGATTAAATAAAGCAGCAATTATCATATAATAAACAATGATTATATTTAGTGGCGATGAATTATAAGAGGTAGTTACCTTTATAAGGAGCAGTGATTCATTTCTCAAACAGCAGCAATTAGTTTATGAAAGGGCAGAGCTTTGTATTAATAAATTTAACGATTAACAGTTAAGATTGTTAACAAGAGACACATCCATTCAAAAGGCTGTCACACTTCATATAGAAGCATAAGCATATATAAAGAGAAACATTTGCAGAAAGAGTGTTGTGTGGGTGAAAAAAAGGTTTTTCAACAAAGCACAAGCAGCAGGTAAGATCATGGAGAAATAAAGATATAAAAAGAAGATCTATCAATAGTGTGCAAAGAAAATAAAAATAGAATATATGGAGAGAGATGCATCCCTTCACAAATCGTTAAAAATATATAAGACATTTGAGAAGAGAAGATGAGATGCAAGGATAAAAGGTAAATATCATATCTACACCTACAGATCAGCATGTGAAAAATAAGATCATTGTTAGTGGTATAAATACAGAATTAAGAGAAGAGTTAATAGCAGGTTTGTGAGAAGAGTTGATAAGGATATAAAGAAGTTTATGCAGAAATCGGAAAGGGATTTATGGGAGATCTATAGAAGTGTATAAGTAGATGTGAAGAGAAGAACTTGCTGATTTGAATGTGATTGTATATCATCCTTTGAAGGGGACATTCTCAAGAAGATAGTGGTCCTGTTGTATAGAAGGTTGGTGCCTTAAAAAGAGATAATTGTGGGGATTGGTGCCTCTGGTAGGCTTGGTGCCTACAAATTGTGGGTAAGATACATAAATACATATATAAGCAATATTTTACTATGGCTTCTCCCATATGGGTTTACAAGTAAATTGTGTATTCTCCTAGTGTTACTCTTGTGTTGCATAAATGCCAAGTCTTGATACAGATATAAAGAAAATTATGCAGAAATCGGAGAGGGATTTATGGGAGATCTATAGAAGTGTATAAGAAGATGTGAAGAGAAGAACTTGCCGATTTGAATGTGATTGTATATCATCCTTTGAAAGGGACATTCACAAGAAGATAGTGATCCTGTTGTATAGAAGGTTGGTGCCTTAAAAAGAGATAATTGTGGGGGTTGGTGCCTCTGGTAGGCTTGGTGCCTACAAATTGTGGGTAAGATACATACGTACATATATAAGCAATATTTTATTGTGGTTTCTCCCATATGGGTTTACAAGTAAATCATGTATTCTCCTAGTGTTCCTCTTGTGTCGCATAAATGCTAAGTCTTGTGTGGTTGCTATTGTTGTGGTTGTTGAAGTCGGGAGATAGAATATGGTGCCACATGTAACAATTTGCAGAAGACTCATTATTTGGGCTTTTGTTCATGCTCTAGTGCCAAAATATGTCAAGAAGGGACAGCACATTATATACCTAGGCATATGATATAATGGGGTTGGGAGATGTCGACATGTTGCACAAATCACTTTAGCTCGTTATGTTGAGCTATATGGAGTAGTCAAGTAATTATATTAGGTGGTGAGTCCCATGTTGGTATTAGTAAATATATTAAATGGCATGAGGAGTATTATATGGTGTTTCCCCTACCCTATGTGTTTATTCAAATTCTCCATAAATTCGATATTATGTCACCTTGGCCTAAAAGACATTAAATTAAATCAACTCACAGTAGGAAATATATCCCAATTATATATCAAAGAGTAACATTTATACCAGTCACGTTTCTTGTGTATTAATATCCGCCAACTTGTGAATGGGGCGATTGCAGAGTACCCAACCACATTACTTAAAACTTTTTTAGAGGAAAGGAATATTTTCAGGTTGATCTACCAAAAGATGACTAGCGAATAGCACAAGAGAAGGGAAACAAGTGCGACAAGCTGCTGTAGAACACATTAAAGAAAGCAGCAGGAGAAATCTAACATAGGATTTAATGCCTGATGCAAGATTTGCATACAGAAAGAAGTAAACTAAAAAATTCCTAGGGAGTGATAGGTGATCGCATGAACATCATGTCCACAAACACAAGAAACAAATTCTTTTTGCTTTGAAGTAACCAATAATAATCTCTAGGTGTTGCTAGGTTTTTGAGGGCGTAGAAAGAGGGTTATGAACTAAGCTAGAGATAAAATGAAGCCTTGAACGGATGCATTTCACTTGCCATTCTGCCCACAATTTCGCAAGGTAAGAACAATGAGTGTAAGGAATCAAGGGGTACCTTCAAAACTACAGAAGATTAAAAGCATACTTGGCTGTGACAGTAAACGAAGAATGGTCAAAAATAAAGTCAAGCATCATTATTATCAATTCAGGTAGGATGAGTGTTCGACAATACATGGAGAACCAGTTCCATAAGGTCAAGACAATTAGAATGATAAGTGCATGGAGAAATGTGTCCATGACTAACTCATAAAGCACATGAGCTAAAATATGATATTTAATTGTAACGATAAAGAATGGTAGGCGTTCAAGGGATTAAAAAGTTAGAAAGCGTAAGATATGCATCAGGGTTGGATACTATTGAAACACTTCAAAGGGAAAAGAAATCTAAGAAGCCACATGAAGGGAGAAATTTAAAGTAGTCTGAACAAGGACGAGGCATATGGGTGATAAGAAATTTTGAAGGTGAGGCACAAGAGACTTGCTGGGAATATGATAATCCACCAATCATACCCTTCACAATAACATAAAATTGCAAACATGCTGTACTCGTGGAATAGAGGATGCCTCATGTAGCTCTGTATTGGAATTGCAGACATAGATTAATATTTTACATTCACCAGGCGACAAGTCCTCCATTTTAGCAACATGATTGAATAACCACTTGCATACTAAACCCCACAATCTAGTTTATAGAATGATGTTCTGCAACTTCTTCACAATCAATGAGCTTTTATGACATATTGCCTAGTATATTTGACTTACTTGTCCACAGCTCTTGCAGGGCTTGGCATCAACTTATGACTTAACTTACACCCTCGTATCTTGACTTCTTGAGTCATCTTTGAATCTTCTAAGACATTCTTAGACACAATGCAATGCAATTCACCTTGTGATGAACCCAAGGCTTTTGCTACAGACAAAGAAAGATTGCAATTGCAAATTTTGCGGGTTAACTACATTCTCATCACAATTTCATGAATGGATTTTTTCTGAGCTACAAAAGGCTATTTCCCTGATTTTTGGGCTTTTTCCTTACAATCCTCGCCCTTGTCTTGCCTAAAGTTTTTAAGAACATCAAACTTACATTTATATGTTGTGCTGATTCCTCAGCATATGTAACTGTGGCAGCTTTGATTAGCATTATCATGTTTGATTGTTCTCAATGTCTGGGAGTCACATTGAAATTGCTCTCCATCACTCATGGGGTTCAACAAAGCTAATGATCACTCCAAAAAGAAGGTGCCTCGAGAAAATCACATTGCTTCATTGTAATTTTAGCAGAACATTCAAAATGATACCATCACCTACTGGGAACTGAGATTGCCATCATTTAAATGGTTAAGATTGTGACCACCTATAAAGTCAAGGCATGCAATTAAAAATCAGATATATTAGGGAGGTAAAAAGCAAAATACAGTATAAAAACAAACTTTATGGAAACAATTACTATTACAAAAAATAAAGCCTTTAAAATTAGAAACATGTTAAAAGTGGAAGACAAAAAGAGCCCAACATAACAGCAAGGCTTATTTGATCACAATCTAACATTAATGAAAATCTTTTAATGATCGCCTTGCAAATATTTCTAATAAACTCGATACATATCAAACACTACTGCCTTAATGATTTTAACTTTGTCGAAACAATGATGATTTCTTATATGATGTATGCAAAAAATAATGATTGCATTGAGAGTCTCTGAGCAATTAAAGTACAATATAAAGTACAGCATTCACGAGTCACCTAAAAACTGTCAAAGAATGTAGAAGATGACAAAAGCAGGTGAGAATAGCATCGCTCCCCCTGCCCTATGAACTATTTATTTTGAAATGGTGGTCTGGGTTCAAACACTTGCACACTCTTGTTACATTAATCCAGGTTTAAACCTGGCCACTAGCAAAGCTTCCTGAGCTCATAAAATAAATCACCACCACTGGTGTCTGCCACCGCAACAGCCACATCAAAATAAATACAGTACTGCTGACCCAAGTTATCATAATCGTAGGTAAAGTTTTATGATAAATGACATAACAGCTAAAGTATGAAACTTGAAATTTCAAGACTATCAATACCACACTAGACTCTCAATATCCAATAGAAACAGTAGTAAAAGATTAAAAAAACAAACCTCCTCCACATTAAGTTGCCAGTACTCCTTTTCTGCCAGTGATAAAGCCAGTTTCCATCGGGACTCAAAATATGCACGTGTTTCATTATTTTTATATTTCTTTTTGTACAGAGTTTCTGGCAGCATCTTAGAAACAGGCACAGCCCCTTCCTGCAAATCATCTTGACCTGCTAGACAAGAGGGACAATACCAGTTTCCTTCTGGAATTTTGGCCAGTGGAGGGTTTAAACAAAATGTATGGTATTCTGAATCACATGTATCACACAAGAGTACGCTATCATCATCTTTGTCAATACCACATACTTTACACACGCCCTCTTCCCAAGGAGCTTTAGGAAGTTCTTCAATTTGACTAGCATTGCCTAATACAGGTTGTCTAGATTCTTCTGAAATAATACGATCACAGTCTTCTTTGTTCAATTCAAGTAAACCAAGCACCTGCAGCACAAACAGAAATGATAAGCTCAAAAGCAAAACAAACCAGATGTTAATGATTAATGATCAATGACCGATACTTGATCTGGTAATTTAATTAAGTTCATAAGCTTCAAACTAGTATACAAAAGGAAAATGTTAACCTAGAAAACATAAAAATGAAGTAGCTATGCTCTTTAATAAATTCTTGTATAGATCAAAACCAGAATAGAAATATAATAAGCTACTGCATCAAATCTATAGATGTTACTTTCAGCTATTTAGCTAATTGAAGCCCACTTTGATGATTTCTTATTATAATTCAGTCACATAGTTTCTGTAATATATGAAGTACATTAAAACTATTTGTAAGATTGAACCATTTTGAAAAAAAAGGGAGAAAAACCCCCAAGTTCAAATTTAATTTCATTAATGCAAGGAACAATGCAATTTATATTAACTTTAAGAGCAGGTTAGGAAATTTCTATATAAATATCAAAGTTGCATGGACACGGATACGGATACGGTATCAGGTACGGATACGGCCATTTTTAAGACCCCCAATATGGATATGGCTGGATACGACATTAATAAAAAACACATACACGTATATTTATCACAGTTTTTTAAGTTATTAGAGGAGATTTTCTTTACTTCAACGGCAATATAGACACAAATGCTACATAAATAATTATAAGTTAATTTAACGCTTTACAATATGCAAAAATAGTAACGTTACATTAGAAGATAACCGAAAAAATGGGTCGCTGGAATAGAAAAACATTTCAATTGTCTTTCTCATTTGGTGCAGGTTTTGTTTATACCAACTTTTTTTTAAATTGCATTAATGAGGTTTTTATAAATTAATTTGGGAAGATTTATGTCAAATCTTTTTTAAAAAAAAAATCACATAGTATTTGGCATGGTTAGAAAATCAAGTTTTTTTTGGCACACATGGGTACAATATTCAACGGGTATCCAGGCCGTATTGGATACGTTTCCAAATTGGATATGGGGATACGTGCACCCAAGGAGAGACAGAGGAGTTTCCGGCAACTCTGATAAATATACTTCTATCAGTTAATGGAGGACAAGCGCCATACAATTGATATGTTAGAAACATGATATAAATTGTATCATGTGTGTAATTGATGTATGTTCCAAATATAAGCATGCATTAACTCCACAGTGCTAAATATCAAAAGCAACATTTAATGTCAAGCAGTAACCAAAGAAGATCTCTGTTCCTCCAAAGTAACACAGGACTACCAGGAAATTTCATTGTGCCCAAAATTACCTACAAATTATACTCCCCAAGGAAGCATCTCCTGCTAACTATGACTCCATCCCCTATTGAAGATATTTTGGGGACGCGGGTACAAGTAGGAAATGTCCCCACTCTATACCGCATTAATTGAAACTTTTAGAATTTCATTTAAGTTGGTGGTCGGGCTCAATTAGCCAGAGCTTCCTATGGTAGGCACAAGTTCACGAGGTTCAATATTCCCCCAACTCATGTCACATTGGGAGGCATGTCGCACCATGCCATTGATAGCATTAAAATTTTTACTCGGTGTGCTGCAATTTATGGGAGGGCTACCCGAATCCTGGAGTCTAAAAAACAATAACAATTTCATTTTGTTATGTATCCTATTATTATTATTTGTGCAACCTAAAGTAAGAAAAACAAAGTAAAAACCTTATTAGATAAAAGTTGAGGAACAAGGAATTTTATTTTTGTGTATTTTCTACTTCTACACTTCATGCAACCTAAAGTCAAAAAGAAAGAAAAAGAAAATCCTTTTGCCATTCATAATGACATGTATGACTTAAAATTTGAAACATAAGTTTCATTTATTGCAGGGTCATTGTGAGTTATCAAAGCATGACTGATGAAGAAGTTCAACAAAAGCGTATGGGGATTGAATCTGAGACTTTGAAAATGGAGAGGGGAGCCAACTAGTTCTATTAGAAGTGCAGCCCTTCCAAATTATTAGAAGAATTTGCTAAGGGTCCATTCGATAATAAGTCCCCTTTAAAACAATTTGCAACCAGATATCAAACAAAACCTTGGATCGCACGAGGGCCATACATAAACATAATCACACGTACAACGGGACTTCCTTCCTTAGGATTGTCAATTATTCAAGGCACCACAGGGATGTCAATTTTAGTTCCATACTCTTACAGATTCTCGTGAGGAGGTTGGACTAGAGAGTGAGTGATGCAAGTAGTAACAGAGAAGACCCATGTGTGTAGAGTTGTAGGGAAAATGAAAGATGATTACGTGCATGCAAACATATTTGCTAACTCCTTATTGTGTGCATGCAATCAATTATATACATCATTCTCTTGGAGAGGATCCTTGAGTTGCTAGAGGCATTGCAACTAATGGTCACGACAATAAAGTGAAAATAATAACCTGATACTAATTCAAGGCAGATGAAGAGGGTGAAGGGGTGATGAAGAATGACACTTATGACTAATGCAAAACACATTCTTCATTATTACTCCAATCTTCAAAATTCATTAGATATGGCGATGCTAATGCACCTAGTTTTGAAGAAGTGTACAAGTGCCTTAAAAAAATATGCTTTACCAAATGAAAATCACTGTAGAAGAGAAAGACCTCGCATTGAAATTCTACAATAAACATATTCAGCCAATCATACATCAAAGATGGTAGCAACTAACACTCTCTTGTAGGTGGTTGCCTATGCGTTGAACCCAAAATGGTACGTACAAAAGCCTAGCAAAAATACTCATATACAAAAGTTGTATGATTCTACAAAGATTGCCACCATTTGTATTGAGTGGTCAAAACTTGCCACTATTGCGGGGTATCCTAAAGAAGCCAAGTTCAATAGGGTGACTATGGCATAGGAGGACCTAGTTCTATAATTTACTATACAAGGCCACTTCTTTAAAAA
Source organism: Thuja plicata (assembly GCA_018584345.1). Lineage (NCBI taxonomy): Eukaryota > Viridiplantae > Streptophyta > Pinopsida > Cupressales > Cupressaceae > Thuja > Thuja plicata. Next base: position 916,614 of record MU226367.1, on the reverse strand, counting down.
CCACACTAGCCATTTATTATTATACAAGTTTCTAGTTCTTATTCTACTAAGAGGAACCATTGAACTTTTAGCTCCATCCACTCTATTAAGAGGAACAAACTTACCTCTGAGCATGTGGAGACTCTTGCACTTCTACACGGCGCTTTGCATCTAATTGACCAAACATAATTAGATACATGAAGGGTATAAAAACCCAATGGAATGTAGAACCAAAGGAGCCAACATAGGTTGATGGCAATGTGACATAGACAAGGTTGATTGGTATTGATTTGGAGGAGCTTGAGCTTGAGGGAGTCTGATAGTTTGAGTTATAAGGAGTTTGGCACAAACTATTTGAGTGATAAGGGGTTTGGCACAAACTATGAAAAGGATCAATAGCATTAGGCCATTGGCCAATTCTACTAAAATTTTAAATGTAACCATCATCTTGAATATAATATAAATATATTGATATAGACATTTTCGTTGTTCAATGTGTAAACGCCTAAAATTATTCTCGCTTAGTTAAATAGATATTATTATTTATTTGATTATCTAATTTCCACCTTTCTTCTATTAATTAAATAAATGCTTTTATTTATTTATTTAGTTTGTTATACTTTTCTTTCTAATCTTAGCCCTCTAACTCATTCACATGGATCACAATTTAAATTTGTAGGCATGTGACAAATGTCTCGTGTCTCTTAAATTACCTTTTCATTCCCTTTTCCTGACATGTGTAGCTTCATTGAATTCAAGGATGAGTTACCAAAGTCAACGTCTCTACCTAGCTCTCAATCATATTCCTTCATTTCAAATCAACCTCTTAAGCTTATTCATTCTCGCCTATGCTTCTATCTTAGCATTTCATCTTTTCACATCTTACTCTCATCCCTTGATTCTTTTCAGGACTTCAAAAAAGAGGATCTCCCTTATATTTGGGGCTAATGCAATGAATCTTGCTAATACATTGTAATCATTGCATACTTGTTATCATCTTGCATCATAGCTTCATATCAACATCAATCAACCACATTTCAGCCCTTTGATGTCATCTAGTGCATGTGCTACATAACTGAAAGCAAACATCATTTCTACAAGATCTTGAAGGATATGAGAACAATGGAGTCGAGCAAGCTTTGGTATGCTACTTTAGATAAGACCTAATAAGAAATTAGCTAAGTAATCTACCTTGTTAACACCAACAAACATATTAATACCATAGTTCTAGGAGTTCCATGACAAGTAGACATGGGGATGGGTTTCAGGGACAAGGGTACGAGGAGCCTAACTTGGGGGATGAAGGGGACAACGACAGGGGTTGGCAAGGGAGTGGTGCAAACACATATAGTATTCGAAAAAATAGTGATGAAAAGATGTATAAGGAATAATTAAACACATTGCAAAGATTAAATTGAGCATTATTATTAACATTTAATTAGTTTTTAATTTTATCTTTGAGTTTTAATATTAAACATTGAATATGATTCATTTGAATGGTGAAAATCAAAATATCAACGTCAAAATGAGAATTTTCAAATTTTCATAATGATGAGTCAATGGCTACATCCCCAACCTTGTTGAACTCCTCATCACTCCAATCGTTGGACTCCACATGCTCATGCCCATCTACACCAATAGCAACCAGCCCTATCTATGTAGCATCATTATCAACACGCACTAGCTCTTCTGACTCTACATCCCATCTAGCTGTTGGACTCTCCTTGTACATAAGTGTCTTGTTGTCAATGAGATGCAAGGCATTATGTCAGCCACAAGCTTCTCTACCCTCCTAGAAGTAAGCTTGTTCCTCTTGATGGAGTGGATGAAGCTATAAGTAGACCAATTCCTCTCAACAAGAGAACAAGTTAGAAACTAGGACAACAAACAAATGGATATATTCGTAGTCAAAGATCTAGGACCCTCCATAGTCTAGCACAACATGGGGCTTGTTGTGAGGTTTGCACACCATCGCCTCATTGCAAATGGGGACCCCCCTCTTTTGCTTTGGTGAGAGTAGTGGTCTTAGGTAGTCTTTGTTGGTGGCAATTTTCAAATCGCTAGGTCCGGCAAGTGAGGTTTGAGTGATTTTGGCATGCTGGGAAGTAATGTCTGTCTAGGATTTCGGCAAGAGCTAAAGCTAAGTCTGTCATGGAGATGCGGTAGAAACAATGACTGATCCAGCTATTGCAAACTCAAGACTTCAAGCTCGAGGACTTCAAATGAGAAAGGGAAAGCAACCAAGGGAAAGGTGGATATGAAGGAGAAAGGCTTGAATTGAGATTCATTTTTGGAACAACTTAGAAAATCAGAGTGTTGTTGGTATACATATCCTCCATCATCACGCCAACAAGTGGATGCTCCAAGCTCAAGTTCAAGTGGGAAGGAAGTTCACACCAAGTTACCAAAGGAAAAGGTCAAGGCATCGAAAGAAACATCAAGATACAAGTTCAATCAAGTTCAAATCATGGCAAAGAGAAATTTCCAAGAATAAAGATGGAGAAGAGTTGAGAAGATGAAGCAATTTGGGAGTATGCCATCATGATGGAAAGTTGGGCAATGCTGAGTATCAAGAGACATTTTCTCTTCACAAAGATTAATCAGAGCTACATGATAAGGATGATGAGGTGGCAATTGGGTGTCTTCTCCAATCAGAAAATTCCAATTTCAAGCACAAGCAATCACGGCATGCCAAGTGTCTTATTTTCTCGTTGGTTGAAAAATAATTGTAATTTTCTTATTGGCCCATGATTTGGTGCCCTCTTGTAATTGGTTGAAAATTTGGCAACCCTAATTAGGGTTTCTAAGGATTAATCTTGGCCCTTGATTTCAAATGAATCTTGGCCCTTCGTTGTAAATGGTTAGCTAGTTTGTTAGAGAGTGAGAGGGAGTTAGATCCAAGATTGTACAAGCTAGAGAACTAGTAGGAGATTAGAGCACGCTAGCCAAGGGAGACTTGATCAAATTGTTGTTATCATACTACCAAAATTATTCCTTCTTTCATTGTTGGCTTTCATGGTGAATGTATGTGACGTTTGAAGTATTGGATGGTTTCTTCAATCTTTTACTTGGAGTAGATTTCATTTCATGTTGTTAGATGTAGCTTAGTTGGATGAAAGCAATTGTGGATGTTTGCTTGTTTGACTCGAATATAAACTAGGCCACTAGCTAGCTTTGCTGATTGTAAGGGTGCCTTGTGTGGTAAGCTAGTGATTGCTCTTAACTTCAATTGATATTCAATCTTTAGTTTGCATCCATTGATGGGATTGGAGAGGAGATATTGATTTAAAAACCATTCGAGTATTCCTTAGAAGCTTGCACTAGGTGGGTGGAAGTCGCTGATAAAGTTGCATCTAGTAGAGTCCAAGTCCATCCATGGTTCCTTGCATTCCTAGTTAGAAGTAGAAGTAGAAGTAGAAGTTAAGCTTAAGTTTAAGTTGAAATTGAAGAGTTGAAAGAGCAAAACTATATTTTCATTGCACATTGTGAAACCAAATCTTTAGAAGTACAAGTAAGTTGGTATCCATTGAATGAATAACTTAAGTCCCCTGAGTGATTACCAACAAATCACATTATTTCACTAAGCGAGTGTCCACAATAGAAGGAACCTTGAAGTCATTTCATGATCTTACTTTGCAAGCTTAGCATGAGAGATGACCTTATATCAAGAGAGGATTGAGTTTTTGGTATTTCATCTTGAGTATTTGATTTTGCATGATGTAGTGGAACAAAACTCACATCATCAGGGTCCTCCTATGCTATAGTCTCCATATCTATCTTGGCCAACTCTAGATATCTGTAAAGAGTGGAAAATTTTGTCCCCTCATTACAAATCCAGCTAGCTGCTATAGAATCATACATTTTCTCAATGGCCTTCATTAACCCTTTCTTCACCTTAGCATTCTATATGAGTGTAATTTTATCCAGCTAGCTGCTATAGAATCATACATTTTCTCAATGGCCTTCATTAACCCTTTCTTCACCTTAGCATTCTATATGAGTGTAATTTTATTAGACCTTTGCACATACTACATTGGGTTCAATGTATAAGCAGCCATGTAAAAGGCAAGGTCAAGCTTCTCCCATCTCCAATGAATGATTGGCTGAATATGCTTGGTGTAGAATTACAAGGTGGGGTCCTTCTCTTGCACAACGCCCTTCATTTGATCAAGCATAGAATCAATGCACTCGTAAAACTCTCCAAGGGAAGGTGCACTAGAATCCTCATATCTAATAAGTCTCGAGACCAAAGTAATGATGGAGACAATTTCCTGGGCATCAACCCAAAAGACATTGTTCTTCACCACCTCTTTCACCCTCTTCTCCTATTATATCTTCAATTCCTTCTTGGAGAAGGTCCTAAAGAAGCATCACTTACAATTGTTTTCATCCTGCGGATTTTACCAATGTCCTTGAGTGCATCATTCATGGCCTGCACACAACAAGGAGACCACCAAATATGTATGTAGGTTATCTCAACTAACTTCCCTGTAGCTTTGCACACATGGGTCACATCTATCACTACCTCTACCACATTTTATGGGCCCAAACTCCTTTGTAGCATTTCTAAGGATCCAAGACTGAAAATGAGCATCCCTACGTTGTTTTGAACAATCAACAATCCTAAGGAAATAAGGGCCTTGTTCGCCCACCCATCCATGACTACGTTGCATCCACGTGACAAAGTTACTCTTCATTTTCTCCATCAAAATGTTAATCTTGGAGTAGTTCTTATCCGAGAATGTCGTCCTCAATTTAGTCTCACCTGCTGACAAATATGATGGTCCCACCCCTATTATCTTTCCTACAACTTCCTTATAATAAGAAGAGTGAGCCACATGGAATAGAATGCCATTGGCAAAGGAGAATTTGTTAATGCCATCATCCACCTCATCTTTTTGATTGCATGTTGAATAAATCTGCCAATGAAGTTGCATGGACATGAATACAAATACAGTAGAGAGACAACCATTTTTGAAGACCCCTAATATGAATACAGCTGGATACAACGTTCAAAAAAATGCACACATTTAGCACAATTTTCTAAGCTATTATAGTAGATTTTCATCACTTTAAAGCAACATAGACGCGCAATTGCTACATAAATAATTATTGATTTAACAATTTACAATATAAAAACTAGGACCTATAATTAAATTAACAATAATGTCAATTAAATCTAAAATACAATCAAAAAGTAAAATTCAAATGTTAATTAACAACGAAAAAATACCTAAATATATTAAAAATTATGAATATAAAGAAATAGACAAACAAAAATAATCTAAACTTAAAAAATAAAATAAAAGTAGTGTGAATGACGATTTTTAGATTATGTTTAGGAAGGTTCATATCAAACTTGTGAAAAATCAAATCACATAATATCGGACATTGTAATGAACCCATGAAATGGAGCCACCTGGCCTGGACGGCAGTGCTGGCTGCCACCTACGCATTCTTTACTTTTTGTGGAAAAATTGGATTTTGTTCTTTGTCTTCTAGTGACAACCGACTTCTTGAAGGGGGGCCAAATTAGATTTGTTTTTGTCAGATCAGATTTCAGGGAAAATCAGATTTCTTTCTCTTTGGCAACTAGGTGTCAACTATCTGCCACTATGTCTTTGAGCACATTGGATCTTGGGACTCTATGTAATCTGTAAGCTTAAACTGCTGCTGTTAAAGAGATTTTATGTCAGTTCTATGTACATTTTGATTCCTGAATTTGCAGCTTCTATATAAAACTTGTTTATTGATGCTCTGAATCTGTGCAAACACTACTAATTATCTGAATGATCTATAAACAATTTTGAGACATGGAATTTTCTTCTCCTGAATCTATATTGTGCAATCATTTTTTTTAAAATTTAATAGTTTAAAGAGAAAACAAAGATTTATATCATACAGACCTTGAGGTCTTAACAGTGGTATCAGGGCCTCAGTCCTACCAGCTGTGGATTCATTTTATAAGTGAGAGGGAACAGTAGTATCATCTGAGAGAAAAAGAAGAGTTCCAACATGGGTGACAATGATGAAGAAGAAAAGGCCTTCTTTAAACATTCTGAAGCCCTGCAAGCTCAGCTTAGCATTGACATTCAAGGAAGTCACCCAATTGCTGAGAGGGCTTAAGCTGAACCAAGATGGCGGAAACTCTTCCAATGGGAGTGATGAAGTAAGCGCTGCTAATAGAGGAAAGTCTAACAATCAGGGTGAAGGAAGGATGTCAATGAAGTAAGATCAGTCCATGGTGGTGAGAGAAATTCAGCTAAAATGTTTAAGGCAAAATTTTGTCAAACGAAGAGGTTAGGATGGAACACCCAAATCAGACTGATGAAATGGACCACCTTTTAGTAGAATATAATATGTTGAGTGAGGCAGTTAAGAATAACATGTCTTACCCTTAGTGCAGTGGACTGAAATCAAAAAGAGGACAGAGGAGGAAGGAGTGCAATGAAAGAAAGGTCATTCAGCAATGCTTCAGTAAAATTAAAATACCTAATTTTGATGGAACAAGTGACACCACAACGAGATTATGGTTACAGAAGTTGGATACATATTACTCATTAAACCCAGTGACAGAAGAGGAAGCCATCAAGTTCACCACCTTATACTTGGAAGGAGTAGCTCTCAGGTGGTGGTACCATGGACTCATAACTCAAGGACATGACTCAATCTCCACCATAGAAGATTTCCCTCTGAGGTTGATTGAAAGTTTCGATAGAACCAACCCCGAAGTTCATTTCCGTAACTTTGCCCTATTAAAGCAAGAAGGTAGAGTGGAAGATTATGTATCAGAATTTCAGAAACATGCGGAAATGGTGCCCGACATGCCAAATAGGAGGCTGATAGTACTCTTTGCAGAAGGATTAGCTGAGCCACTAAAAGGGTTACTTAAAGCCTTAAATCCAACAACATTTCCAGACACCATCAAAACAGCCCTCAACCTATACTTTGAGCAATAAGAAGACAGCACCACCCATGCAGTTCAAGAAAACTTTTCAAAAAAATCCACTACCTCTTGGGATGCCTCTAGCAAGACCCAATCAAGTGGAAATCAGCAGAAATGAGCTGAGACGGAAGAAGTTGTGTTTTAAATACAAGGAACCATGGCAAGCAGGGTATCGATGCTTAGGTAAAGGACAAATACATTATATTGAGGTAATCCACGATGACGAATCAGAAATTGAAGGAGCTGATGAAGAAAATGAGACAGACACAAACAGGGGGCCTGAAGGTGTACACTTGTCGTTCTTTTTGGAGAACCACGTTATAGTGCATTCCGCGTAAAAGGCGTTTTGAAGGAACGACGAGTAATCATTCTCATTGATAGTGGAGCCACCTATAACTATGTAAATAAGGAAGTAGTGAGGAGGCTTCGTCTGAACACAACTCCGATTGATGGGTTTGGTGCTAGGAAGTCGAGTTCGCCCCTAGGGGCTCCCAGACTAGGCCAAGTTCGAACTGGTCTATGGTCTGGGTCCAATTCGCCTATGGGTCCGGGCAGGGACTGATCCACAAGACCAAGTTCGAACCACCCTGTGTACAGTTTAGACACGAGCGAATTTGCCGGAAAAAGACGAACTTGGAGTGAACTTCAACGAATTTTTGCTAGCGAACGGAGTTTAAGTCATTTTTTATAAAGTTTTGACATCCACAACCCTAAAAAGTGGATTTGAAAGGCTTATGTTGACTTCTCATTCTCATTTGTGGTGTGCAAATAGGTTATTTTGTCTTGAGCAAGAGGAAATAGGTGGTTGAGCAAGAGTTTGGTTGTGCA
>MU226367.1:861327-898584 GCA_018584345.1 Thuja plicata | reverse complement strand
TTTAAACATTATATACAGTGATTATTTTCAAAAGATATTGAGACAAGAGGTTGGGTGTTTATTTTTGTTTGCAATCAATATTTTTTGCTCGCAAATCTGATGTCTATCCTATGATTAATCAGTCCTTGCTCACTACCATCCTATGTTATCTATCCCCCAGCATTGCATTGTAACAATTTATTATTGAAAGGAGTATTTGCTTGTCTATGTCACATGGGTTGAAACGTAATAAAAAGTTAATATGACTACCTTCATGATTTCAATTTGCTTCAAAACATGAATATGGTTCAAGTAACCATAATCAGAATTCTTGTTTCTAGCAATTTTCTTTGGTTACTGCGAATACCTATGGACAAAAAATATTTGAAAATTATCTTAAATTAATGCTGCATTATACAAAAGGTGTTAAAACAATTTTAAAAAATAAACGAAGTAACTGATCCTGATTCTGGTTCGGATCCGGATTCGGATTCGGATTCGGATTCGGGGATTTGGCAAAAAAAAATTTGGGCCGGATCCTAGTTCCGCGGGTATATATATAGACATTTTCGAAATATATATATATAATAAATTTATATATGTATGTATATTCATAGATTCCATACATGTAACATGTCAATGGTCATTCATCATTAGTTCAAAACTTCAAAGTTCAAACACATAATGATAATAATAAGAAGTTAGAAGCGTGATTCTCATAAAATGATAAATCCATAATTGTCAGCATATGATTATATCATATTCAATATTCATACTTTGTAAAAGTCTCAAAATGTCATTACTTGCTGAAAAAAAAAAAAAACACAAAGTGGACCCGTTTTTTGATGCCCGGAATCTTGGATTCCTGTGGATCCTTCTGGATTCCTGCGGATCCTCCTGGATTCCTCCCGGATTCCAGCAGGGTTCTGGAATGGAATCCGGATTCCATTCCGGAATCCGGGAGGAATCCGGATCCAGATCGTACCAGAACCAGGATCCGGGGCTGGGCAGAGCAATCTGGTATCTTAGAAAATAAAGTATCTCAGGTGTGGATTAATGAAGTGAAGAACATCCAGATGACACTAAAAAGAGGTTTTTGTTTTCATGAAGTCATTTTGTTTTGTTTTTGTTATTCAAAACAGCTTCAAGCTCAGATATGTCTTGATGTCTCAGGGACAGTTGACAAACAGTAAGGATGCCCAGGGATCCCTGCAGCTTTCTTAAATGTGGGTATTTCGACTTAATCCCTATCCAAACATCCCTGTTTTCAGATACAGGTGAGATACCTTAGGGACATTTCAATCAAACAGAAAATCAGCAATTCCTTTTATGGAGATCATCCTCAATCGACTCCTTGGAATTGGATCTTCTATGTGTTATTAGTCATTACCATCCACCTTTGTGTTCCTAGTTTTCTACATCTATTCGCACGGTTATTTATTTTGTAAGCACTCCTTCATGTTAGAATAGGGATTGGAGGCTTTCCACTTTTTCATAGTTCCAGAATACATTTCAGATTAGAGACTTCAATGTAGATAATGATAATGATAATGCCAGTACCATAGTTCTATAAACCAAGTGCTTTGAGCCTTTCACAAAAATCACATTTAGTAAATTTGAAACATTCAAGGAATAATGCCTTAGGATCTATACATTTTGTTTACCAGATCTATAAGAATTCCATCACAAACAAAAAAAATTAAAAACCAAAGAAAAATAACGACAAGCTACTATATCCAAGATCAAAATGGATTCTTTCCATTCCCTTCTTGCAATAAACAAACCAATATCTCAACTTGCTCAGTAAAAAAAGGCATTGCCCTTGAGACTACAATGAACAACTGCACTATCACACATTAATTCGTTATGCAACTGATACCATTACCTCTTTTTCATAAAGTGAATCAAATGTTTTTGAAAGTGATTCAGCTAGTTGTATCAGATTAGACCGACCACCACAGGCTGTGAGGATGTTATTCCAAACCTGCTTGTAAACACATGAATGTTAATTTTACAAAAATAGAGCATATACAGAATTTTAAAAATGCACAGCGTAGATTTGAAAATTACAACAAAAAAATAGTACAATCACTTTCTTCACTAACTGATAACCAGGGATATAGGTGCTATAGTTGCTGGGAAATAATTTTGAATGCACTGCTAATATACCAAAACAAAATTATATATTCAACTTGGTTTCATTCTATCAACATAAGAAAAAACTGCTCACACACTTTTCTCACTAGCTGATAATAAGAGATACAAATACTTGTCAAATGCTAGACAATTCACTTTCTTAAAACCACCCTTAGTAGTTGTAAACAATAGAGAGACATTCTACCTTATGTCGTGAATATTTGAACTGCATTGCCCAAAGCCTATAATGCTTCAACTTATGTTCTCAGGGGTCTTCTAAAAAGATATTTGCATTAAATTACATATCAGCATCTTGTACTGAAGCATTCAAACACTACGAAAAGCCAGAAAAACAAGATATGATTCGCCACCATTGCAATTTGTATTCATTATTGAACCAGAATCAGAACACGCCCTAGTCTTATCCCTATGCAACTTGGGCACAATGCCATGACAATCTTACCAGTAAGCTTTAAGCTATAAAAGATACTGAAGTTTTAACATAATTAATTATTCTTTAAATCTATAGATCTTTAACTTTCATATGAGAACAAAAAAAAGTCATTTTACATATGTACATTCATTTTGAGCATCACCATACCATGGAAGCATATGAAAAATAGGTCAAAGAGCATTGTACAAATAGGCATCAAATCCTCTGTAGAAGCTATAACGAGAAAATGCTTTGCAGTTGTATAGGAATTTGAAAAGAAATGAAAAAGAAGCAGAAATACATGCATATTAGCTACTGATTCCACTGTCGGAAAAGCTGAACTTGAAAGAGAGATTTTATACCTCTCGAACATCTGCTAGAAAAGCTTCATATGAATCTCCATAAGCACCAGCAGCCAATCTTAAATCGATTGTTCGAAAATCCAGTGGACGAGAAACCATAGCAGGAGGGCCAAGTATTCCTTCCTCATCATTATCATTTGGATTTAGAAGTGTTACTCCCAACAAATTGCAAAATACCTTTGCTTCATCTGCTGCAGCAGCAAGACGCAATACAATTCTGCATCGTTTCATAATCAAATCAGGATTTGGAGGTAATGGCTTCGGCTTCTTCATTTTCCTAGGTTTTGGAACCTGTTCTTCGGTGGAGAATTTTTCTAAAATGGAGAGCACAGCTTTCTGTGTCAAAATAGGCAGAGTGCAATTTTCATTTGTCAGAAAATCTCCAAGACAATTTATCAATAATAAGGTGATTTACTAGAAAGAGAGCTTAAATAAAATTAAAAATTATATACTCTAAATCTTTGCAGAAAAAGGCTGAAAAAACGAAGCACAAACAAACCACAAACAGATTGTCTTTTTCAAATCTACAGTCCTCTGGTCATTTGCATTGGGAGAAATCCTGATATTTTGACAAGCTTTATGTTAAAAATAAAGTATTAATACTGCTGAAGTTGTTAGTAATACTTGAGTTGCCGAAATACTTAATTCATTACATTGAATATGATTGATACTTAAAGGTGACTAATAATCACCAAAGAGTATTATACTGTAAATGTCACAAGAGATATGTTTGTTGTATGTTTGAGTGGAATACTATGAGTTTCTTAGGATTACTTAGAACATTTTGCGATTAAATATATGCTAAGTAGCCGATCCTGGTTCGGGTTCGGGTTCGGATTCCGGGATTCGGCAAATCAATTTTTGGGGCGGATTCCAGTACCGCGAGTATATATATCTCTGTGTGTGTTCATAGATTCATACATGTAACATGTCAATGTTCATTCATCACTGATTCAAAACTTCACACATATAATAATAATAAGTTAGAAGCGTGATTCTCATAAAATGATAAATCCATAATTGCCAATATATGATTATATCATATTCATGCTTTGCAAAATTCTCAAAATGTCATTGCATGATGAACAAAGCAAAAATGGTTAAAAATGTTCAAGAGATGAATGAATGACACCAAATGACCAAATGTATGCTTTACTCGTTGAATTAGGATTTAGAGGCTTTTTAGTTTTTTTATTTGTTTTAACTTTTTTTTTAAATTGGCATTTCTGGCCCTTTTTGGGCACCCACATGCCCGGATTCTGCCCAGATTCCAGCAGGATTCCGGATGGGAATCCGGATTCTCTGTGGATTCTGCACTGCAGAATCCACAGAGAATCCAGAGTCCTGTCGAAATTTGGGCAGAATCCAAGTAAAATCAGGATCCAAATTTGTACCAGTAACAGGATCGGAGGCATATCAGAGGGATCCGGTAACGTAGAATATATGTAAAGACTACTAAAGAGATATTATGGACATTAAAAAGCTCCACTACAGAAGGATATTTTTACGCACGATATCTGCAGGATACTTTTACTATGATTAACTGTAATTATAATTTATACCTATTTGCAACATACGCAACTGCTGAGTTACATATAGAAGTGAATGCATGGCCTTTTCACACATTGTACCAACCAGGCTATTTGGGTGCCTGTAGTATGGCCTTCTGATGTAGTGGTCAAAATAGGCATTTTTGAAATTGATGACTCTCTCATAGACTATCAATATGGACATTTTAAAAAGTTTAAAATTAAAGAATGTCTAATCTCCACCTATCCCTGACAGAGAACTAGCAGGTCACAAATTTTAGTTGAAAAGAACTATTTGCCAGCCCAATACATTTTGGCTTGGACTGAATCATATATGAGTATTGCTCGGGAGTACAAAGTACGTGTATGCTGGTACGGCAAAAAAAATTCCCTAGGGTATAGATACAAGTTCATGTATATATAGTTTTGTAATATATTATTATATTAAAAAGATTTATTATAAAATATTTTCTAATATTCAATATATATAATATTATAATGTAGTATATAGTATATATACCTCAGTTACCGGGTGCGCAGATCTGAGGCCTGGATGCGGAGTCAGATGCGTCCGGAGCCAGATGCTTGTGCGGATGCTCTGTAGTGCGCACAGGGAGCGCTTTTGCTCCCTGTGGATACTGTTTGATCATTGGTTGAAAATATCGAAGGTCATTTCCCCCCACGAGTATATCGCACATCATTTCCCCCGCGAGTATATCGCCCAAGGTATCGTGGCCGAGTTTCACAGAATATCGCTGCGATTTCTGCATCAAAAAATCGCAAAAAAAGTGCCAAAATTCGGTGAAAAACACAGTCAAACTTGGTGTAAAAATGTAATAAGTCAAAACGCAATTTGTTTTAGGTTTTTTACCCTCTGTTTGTACCCGCGACGGAGCTTGTTTTACCCGCACAACATGAAAACGAAAGTGGAGACCACCGGGTAGGAAGGGCGACGTTTATTTTAAATTATATTAAATCATTTATTTATTTTATTATGCATTTGTTTATAATTATATTGTTTGTTCTTTTCTTTTTGTTATTGTTTTAGTTTTTAAATAAAATTTGACATATAAAAATATTAATAATATTTAACAATATTTTAATTGGATTTTTTTGTATATATATAAAAAAATAAAAATAAAAATTTATATATATATATATATATATATATATATATAAAACGCACCCAAAACCTCCAAAAAAATATTCATGCAACGTATATATCTAGGTAGATTCAAATTTTATATTTTTTTACCATTACATGCTTTTGAACTGGAGCTATAAACCAGTGAGGCCACAAACGGCAGGCCTCATCCCCGGCATGAACACATAACAACCCAAACCCGCAAGCATGCTAGTCCAGTAAGGGCACAGAGCCCATGAGCACATTAGCGCAGCAAAGGCCTGGCACAGGCATGATCGCCTGTGAAATCATTGGCATGAACCCCTCAGCAATTTACAACTCCTGAGCACACTAAATCATGGGCAACGCCTCAACAAATCACTGAGATCATGATAGCCCAGCAGGAGGTTGAACCTTGGTGGCAATATCAACAATACCAAAACTAACCATCAAACTGCGGGGTAAACACTAGACAGATACAATTTTATAATATTATTAAAATTTGAAAATATGTAAATACAGTATATTTTCTAATATATAGTACATATAATTTTACCTTTTTATAATAAATATTTATATAAATATAGTACATAGAATTTAATTCTACAATATTTCAAACCATTATTGGACAACTTTAAAGTTGTCACCAATGTCTAGCTCTTCTGCAGCTAGGGCTTCTGAGGATACGTGGCAAACCTAATGGGCATAGGGTCGTGGCCTTCGCGTGGGACAGAGGCACAGAGGTTGTTCGCAAATTTGGCGTAACAACATGGTTCGGGTTCGGCATCTTCAGTTCAGATTCAGTAGGGATCTTTTCTATTGTGTACCAGGGCAAGGAAATAAGAAAGTCACTGAAAATGAAGTGTATTTTGCATAGATGGATTTTATTGGAAGATTCAAAGGGTTTTGGCCAAGTCTGTCTGTGCAGCATCAATGGATTACTGACATTTGGTGACCCTTTTTGGATGGCAATGTCCAGATCTACTCCTATGTGCAAGGGTTTTTATTGGTGGTTTTTATGTGATTGTCAGTGAAGTTGTTAGAGGTATTTGTTGAGGATTAAACCTTGGTAACCCGCTTTCAACCCTATTACAGAATCCTTTAGTACTGCTCCAGTCTGGGGAAGACTCCTGAACCTGCCTTTACAATTCTGGTTTGACTCTTGCTTCAAGGCCAAGGGTAATTGGCTGGGGAAGTTTCTAGGAGTGGAAGAAAGCTCTTTGAATTATATACCCAAATTTCAGTTGAGATGGATATCATCAAAGGTCCGCCAGCAAATATCTCTCTGAAAACTACAGATGGGTGTTGGAATCAGCTCCTAGATTACCCTTCCGTTGTCACATATGCTTCAAAACTGTCCATATCGTTGCACAATGTTCAAAATGTAAAGTTGACAGCCAAGCTACTTGGTGGAGGAATGTTTCGCCCCACTACTACTCAGTGGAGAAAGAAGATTCAAGCCAAGATGACAAGACCCCTGCTGCTGCTACTCGGGATTCCTCTGGAGTTGGCAAATGCAAGCGCTTCTTACTCCAGACCACACCAAGGGTTACTGATGGATTTCCTATGGGAGAGGACAGCATTCAAGTTGTCATGGTTCCTACAAAAATTGTGGAGCTGGTAGAACAAATTAATAGCTGACACCTTGGATGAGACAAGGTGCACAAAGGAATCATAGGAAAATTGGACAGCAGTGCAAAGGAAAAGGAGAAAAATGAGATTATGTTTAACATGAAGCTTTGACCCACACTAGCCTCATTGGCTCTGCCTGCTTTGTGTTACTTTGTAGCTTGAAATGTGCAGATTGTAGATTATAATATATTTTGAATGTTCGAACTATGTAGCATTACATTACGCAATCTGCAGTGTGCACTGTAAACAGCAATCCCAAAATTAATGAGGAAAATCCATTGTTCACATTTCATCGTGTACACTCTTGTTTGCTTTTTATTCTCTCACTCTCTATGCAATTAGAATGTCTTTAAATGTTAAAAACATCAGTTACTTCTCTCTTCTTAATCTGTGCATTTTGGGATCCAATATTTTCCAGGGCTTTTTCTGATGACATTCCAAAAATTAATATGGTTCTAAGCATCCAATTTCAAAAAAAATTGCATACAAATGGATAAAACTTGAAGTTAAAAATCAATTGGCTCAGTTTGTAATCTCATGATCCAAACAAGAAGCTGTACCAACAGCTTATCATTGAGAAAAAGGAATAGAAATTCATTAATATCTTTAAGAAACCTACAAAAGAGTTTCAACAGTAAGATTTAAAAACATATTCTATTATTTCTGGAGCTTTTCATGTCTCATTTGACAAAGAAGTAAACAAAGAACTTCAGAAGTTGCATTTGCTCTCTGAAAGTAAATTTTACCCAGATCTTGAAAGGAAGATGCATCAAGAACTCGTGTAAATAAAATAAAGCAACTGTAACTTGATAAGCAGTAAAAATATCTAAGCAACGTGACGGGGCAGTTGAAAACACATTTTGTGTCTTTACCAGATACACTCAACATAAGCTGCCTCTTTTGTTACCATTTATTATTCTTAAAAAAAATCTAGCATCATCTTAAATTAGGCCAACAGTCTTTAAAAAAATACACAATTACAGACTGGAGTCACCTTTGTCGGACCGGATGCATTCCCTTTATAAATTGGTTTGCTAATAGACCATTCCAGAATTTCTCTTGCCCATTCAGGTGGATCCTTCTCAAGTGCTTCATAAACACATTTTCTGATTCTTGTTCCCACATTTGTTGGTAGTTTTCTTACAGGCTCCAACACCTCCACCCAATCCGGTTTCTCCTCAGTAATTTTGTGTTCATCATTAGCACCTCCAGCCTGCAATTTGGCATCTTTTTCTACTACTGGTCTGCGCAAAGCATTCTTGTCTGCCTCTGCAAGCAGCTGAATACATAGAGACATTAAAAAGAGTTTAACTCTGATCTTCATCTAAATCCACTGTCAAGAAGAAATTAAACAATGTTCTGCAAAGAAAAATAGTACTAAAGCTGATAGGTTTAGGCCTTGTCGTGTAACGCCCTTGTTAATGGGTTGCATTATGATTATACACACCATGCCCTTGTTCTTACATGTCATGTAATGATATATGTAATCACAAAACACAACTGTTCAAGCATGGATATCAAAAACCATATATCTTCATATATATTGGATACAGAAACTAAGGAGACAATATTAATTATGAAATGCCCATTTCAAAAACCATTGCATATTTATTATAAAATTAAGCAAATATTCAAAATGTATTGAGTTCCAACACAAATGAATTTCGTTCATACGAACATGAAATTCAAACACAAGAAATAAAGGACCCAAAATGCTATCTGATGTCTTTCTTAATTATTAATTTATGATAAATAGTGGCAAAATTACCAGATAATTCCAGCTTCAGACTTGCACCAAACTGAATAGAATGAACTCTTTCTGTTAATATTTATGTATAAATACACACACGCACAAACATAAATCTGCAAACATCGATGACAGTGGCATACTCATCGGCATGTGTCTCTTATAGATATATTAATAGAGGTTGCAATATAGACAAAAAAATATGAAATTCTAATAGATAAGAGCAGGAAAGGTAATATACACATGTGAGGAAATTTGACCTAAAATGACATCACTACAAGAAGGCATTACACACCCAGCAGAAAGAAGAGAAAAACAGAAAAAAATACACATAAAACCAGATGGCACTATGACAGGCAAAGATCGCATCGAACACTAACAAGTTTTCTAATATTAATGCAGACCAGCAACTTGGAACAATGCCACTTGAGCCATAGCACATGTATACCCTGATAGTGCAAAAAAAAAATCAATGAAACCATAGTAAAAAGAGGTTGATACATATGCACAAACAACAGCATACGTTTGCACAAGATGCAGAATGATACAAACCAGAGCTTGACACTGTATTTGTTCAAAAGAACACCTAAGCTCCAAAACCAGTTGCAAAACCACTCCCATCAACATTTTGGACATTGCTTGTATGATCCCACCTTCCAATCAGTATGCCATCCCAGAAAGAAGTGAATATTGGTTAAATAAATTATAAACTGAATTGTTACACGAGAATGTGTAAAGAGCGTAGATAGTCAATAATCTAGCAAACAACATTCGAGCATGGCACATCAAAGATGAGAAATGAGCATGGGTGAGAACCAGCACAATTTATTTCCTTGCAGCCACACAGCAATATCAACCTAGAGCAACTGAGGGCTAGCATATTCAAGCCATTGGTTGCTTTCATCACAGAAAATTTATAATACCTTGTGACAACACAATCTTGCACATAAAACTAAATAAATTTACTAAAAACCATTGAAACACAAAAAAAAGCCCACTTTCTGCAAACATGTCCAACCTACATATACATAATGTTGAAAAAGTAAAATATTCTTCTTTAGATCATATAGCCCCATAAGTTGGGTTTTCAAATCTTACCTGAGCATCTACTTCCATGCCCACCACACCATGTAATGCACCACACAACACTCCACCATCTCCTTGTATGCAACGCAAAATCTTTGCTGCATCACGGCTTGACATTTCTCCTATATCACCACACATATCCAATGCAGAGACAGCTAAGATATACCGCCGTGCTAACTCTGGCCAAGTTACTTCATTGACAGGAGGTATATCATGTTTTGACTTTTTTAAAGATGCAATACTTTCAGACTCCTTTTTTCTTCCACGTTTTTTCACTTCTCCAATGTCAACATTCGGTTCTAAAACTGCAGAGACTTTACTTTGTAGTTCAGTAAGAAGAACTTTTAATAAGGGAATATGAGCCCTAGCCAAAGCTACCCCATTGTACCTGGCATAAGAATTAGCAGTAACCCTACACTGTCCAGTGTCTTTTAAAGGTCCTGTTTCAAATGAACTATCTTCATTTCCACTCTCCACAAGAACGGGTGTATCCGATAAACTGTGAAAAGTCAAAGAAAAATTCCCCTTATCACCTTTACTTGCACTGGTCAACTCTCTAAATTCCATAGTTTGCTTATCAAATTTCTCAGCAATCTTTAAGTCATCAGGCCAAGGATCTGAAAGTTCCTCTTCCAGTTCCTCTAAAGAAGGTGGCTCCTTCTGCCCAAGAAATTCATTTAAGCGCCAAAGTAGCTCCCAAACCTATATATCAGCAAACAGGAGAGACTTCAAGAAATAAATAAAGTAGCTCAACCAAAAAAGCATACTCTTAGAACCTGAACAAAGGAAATCAAAAGCTATTACCTGTATTACATCTCCTACCATCTCTGGGCAAAGTCTTGTCACAAAGGGTCGGCCAGGTGGTGGAGCAGCCCGCTCCTCAATTTTCCTGGATTCCGATAATAGTTCTTTTCTAGCCTTTTTTGTTTGTCTCAAAAGATCATGTATAGTTTCTTCATTTTGCTCACTACCCTCATATGGTCTCTTTTTTTGCAAGATCAGATTGCCAGTTCCAACTGTCAGGGAAGTTGCATAATCCTTCCTCTTTTTCAAGCTCTCGTAATTTGAACATTTATCTGCTCCAGGAAGACTTTCAATAAATTCCTGTGCAAAAGGCATATCGAATCCAAACCTGTCCTGTTCCAACCATTCCATCAAAGCCGTGCACGAATTTTCTAGGCCACTTTCATTGTGTATGGCATTTAACATATTTCCAGGACCAGCTGCACTACAAAGCTTGCTCAGAAATCCTAAATTTTTCTTAGCTTTTCCACCATATGGAACACTTTCTAAGGAACAATTTCGCACTACACAATGTTCACAAACAAGTTGTAGCCTCTTCGCCTGTTTGTAAACTACTAGACAAGCCTCAACAAACTTTCTAGAAATCAATCTCCAAGCTTCAGAAGAAGATCTACCTTCAACCCAAAACTCTCCAATATCATTCACAAGAGATTTCACATCTGAATTTATTTGGTCACTTCTTCCTTGCAACTGAACATTTTTAGTAATCACCATACTGTTACTTGGTCTAAACAGATCATCTCCCAAATCATTGCCATTGTCAGCAGTGAATTCCTCCTGGAATGCAGACAAATATGCAGAAAGTGAGTCCTCAGGATCTACAAGTAGCCTCTCAATTTCACTGTTCCCACCATTAGTTGTCTCAGAATGAATATTGCACTCTTCAACTGAATCATCAATTTCAGAGCTTCTGCAACTTGAAAGCAAAAGGACAGTTGATGTACTTGTATTTAGCAATGATGTGCAAGGACGCCTCGTTACCCTGAAAACAGGTCCAGCAATGCCTCCATCATGCACATCAGATGTAAACAATGAGCCAGTAAATGTATCATGCCAAGAGGATCTGAATCCTACAGGCCAAATATGAAGATTATCATGATATGCAGGCCGAGGATCAATGGCTCCAAGAGATTCAATGGAAAAATCTTCATACTGTACAGGCAAATCCACCTGAATATACAAATGCAGTATCTCAGTGCTTCAATCATGGAACAATTAATTATATTTCCATTTAATGGTTCATTAAAAATTTTCCATAGCATTTGTTTTTTTCAATAGCATATTTACATTGGATAAATCATAAAACCATTAAAGCATAACATAATAATATTTAACCAATTCTCATAAAAAGCCTACATAATTAAACGTTGTTGTCAGATTAGAAAAACTAAAGATATCGAATATATGCTTAGGTCCATTGATAGCATTACCTTAGATTCTGCTGCTTGTGAATCACTCTCAGTGGCAGTTGATGTGCAGTCTCTTTTCTTTCTCTTAACCTTCCGCAAATTAGGATCCATGTCAAGGTCAGAGGAATGATCCTCATTCTCACTATTGCCTTTGATCTCATCATTCACTATGCAGTTCTGAACCTTTGCTAAAGTTGTATCAATGCATTTTCGTCTAGCTAAATCCTTCCTCTTTCTTGGTAATGTTGAAGATGGTAAGGGTTTCTGGTTGGAAGTTGGTAAATCTTTCTCTGGAAAAATATTGCCTTCAACTCCATCCACAGAAGCATTAACACAGTTGCTTCCTATTAGTCCCATATAACGAGCAACATCTAGTCGTGAACGACATCTCTGCCCATCTGGGGAACAGTATGCTACAACATAATCATGGTTGTTGGATCGTTTCTTAATTTCTACTCCCCATCCATCACTTAATTCTCCTTTCTTTTGTAAAATAAAATCTTTCAGCTTTTGCAGGTATTCATCACCTAATGCTTTCATTCCCCTTGCTTCTGAATCTCCACAGTCAACTTGCGCTTCATCAGACCAACTTGAACTAGCATTATTTGAATTACCCGTGTCTCGCAATCTGATGTACGACTGTTTATCTGTATCAATTTTAGACATCCCAGCAGTAATCTCAGATGGACTTTCTGAGGCAAAGCCATTTGCCACATTATTTACAGCTACACTGGGAGGGGTTGTAGCTCTTGTTGTTTCTCTATTTTCTCCCTGCAGCTGACCTGTAATGCCAACCCTACAAACCAATAAACTTTCTTAGTACACAGTATTAATAATTTTAACTTTTGTAACATTTCTGTCATCGTAGACAGCACAATTAAACATCTGAAATTCAATTTAGATGAGCAAATAAAACATTTCAATGACAATAACAAAAGAAACAAGCTGAAATTTTGCTTCATTCAAAAGTATCAGTTTTAAGTACTGTAACCTCTATCTATGCAGGAAAATTACTACACTGTTCAAAAGTTGCAAACTTGAATAAAATATTAAAACAGTCAAAGATGAGCGTCTTCACTTATGCATGGTACAACTAAGACAAATGACCACCATGTTCTAAAATTCAAACTCATAAAAAGGATCATTGCATCTTAACAAAGTCGAAAAAACATCAGGACCTAACATTTACATTTATTTGGTACCAGAGGGAATGAATCAACTTTTATATTTACTACTAGTGACAACATTGTAGCGTTCCATTTATATAGCATTGACATGGCCTGGCAAGGTAAGTGGAATGCTGCAATGTTCTCAAAGGTATGAGGTGCACCCCAATAAAATGATGAAAAGTGGGACCCATAATATTAACATATGTGATTCTCCTGTTTGAAATTTTGAATGGATGTTGATGAGAAGACCAGGTTAAAAGTTAAAAGTCGCCAAGGAATGTTGTGACAATTCGTAAGACATCTCTTCTTTTTTCAATTGTGTAGTTTTTGAGTCAAACTCATTCACCCATATTTTATAAGCACTGGTTTACAAGAACGCATCTCATGAGAATGAGTAGTCCCAATTATAATATTCACTCTTATGCAAACAAAATAGCATCTCTATTGAGATATCTAAGTTTGTTTATGAGTGACAACTGACAGGTATTAAGAATGCATCGATTTATGGTTCACATGGGAATATAGATCAAGAAACCTTAAACATATCCTATTTAGTCTCACTTATAATTTTCACTCTTTGTAATGTCCCCAAACTGAAATAGTAAACAATATTAAATAAATAAATAATTAAAATATAAAAATAAATAAATTATAATATAGTGTAATTTAACTAAGATTTGTGAAAAAAGAAGTCAAAATCTCCAAATACGATGGAGAAAATAGAAGTACAGAGATATTAACGTGAATAACAAAATAAGTGAAACTATGATACATACAGTGACATGGAGCAGGGAATGATAACGCGAACGGGGAGAGAAACCCAGAACAGAGGACATAACAGCAACAGTCAATCTATGCAAACTAATCTGTATTCCTCGTCAAACCAAAGACTGAACGCGTGATTAATTATGACAATTGATAAGTAAGGATTCACATTAACAACAATCTACAAGCGTATCTAATCGGCAACTAGAGAGAGCTTAATAATAATTAATATCATGGATAGTGATTAGGATTGAGTCAAGAGAAGGTATGTACAGCCATCTGAATAGAGGAACAATGACTATCACCCAATCATTAGTTATCGATTACAACATGCCAAGACAACAGCTATGATTTGCATTATTATCATTTTGACTAAATCAAAATGGCACAAGGAGAGCAATAAAACAACAGTTACTAATTGGCAACGGTTTCACAAGTAAACCCAAAAGGCACAATTTGTTATGAAGAAGGTTTCCTATCACATATGAAAAGGTGTGATCCCTTAGCTTTGCAAAATATAGGAGGACAAACCCATTCCCTCAAGATCATCGAAGATTTACAGTTTAGGAAATACAATGGACACTCTGCATAAGAAAATTAAGAGGGATAAGATAAGATAAGATAACTTTATTAATGTCCAACAAAAGACCACAAAAAGGGGTCCAAGGGACTATCGAAACAAAGCAAAAGGTCAGCCCACAGCAGGAACACCAAATGGTGCCCCAAGAGAGAAAACGAAACAACTAAAGCAAGAAACAACAAACAGACAACTAACGGCTTTGAGCAGCCGAGGTAAAATTCAGAACCGAAGGATAGACCATTGGGCGAGAAGGGACCCCAAGCCGCCTCTGAAGACCCCTAATAGAGGAAGAAGAAGACCGCTGCTGAATGGAATTCTTGTGGAGCCTCACGGATCTAGTATGGCTAGATGGGGGACCAAGTTGTTGCTTGGTACCACGCGCAGGGGAAACCACCGTGAAGAATGAGGTGATAAGTTGACCGATGTGTTGTCTCGTGGGGAGCTGATGCTGTAGAGAGTGGTCCCGAAATCTCAAGGCCTATTGAGGATAAAGCGCAAGGCACCTCTAATCAATGTACCTGAAGGAGAGAGACTGAGTCTCCCTGAACAAGCAGTAGAATCTCCCTCTGATCTTGTAGTAGATAGGGCAGAGGAAAATGAAATGCGTCTCTGTCTCAGCCTCACCCACACTACAAAGCTGGCAAATCTTGTCCTCCCTAACCATTTGATGGTCAATCTAAATGCGGAGCCAATGTGATCCCACTCTGAAGGAACCAAGGGAGATGTGGAGTGCATGCGACCAGCGGTGAGAAAGATAAGAACGGGCAATGATCTTGTCCAGTATCTCGAGAAAGTGCTTAGCATAGAAAGCCATCTTTGGGCGAAGCCCCCCAAGGGGATTAACCCAAGTAGTGTGGATATACTGCTTGTAAATGTCCATTCTAATGTGCATATTCAGCTCTTGCCGAGACGGAAGGAGATGATAGGGGGCATCCAATGAGTATCGAAAAGGAGGAAGACGATCAATCTCGATCCCAATCAAACCCAGAAGAGCCGAAGCCTGAGCAAACTAACACTAAGCCCAACCCGAGTAGTCGAAAACCACAATGGCCTTCGAAGAGCAGTAAACAAGGTAGGAATATCTATGACGTCTCTCAACGGAGTCCACAAGGTGGGTGAATCCCAAGAGAAGCTAAGGCATGTATTTCAGAAATCTTGAAAGCATAGTCCCAAAATGGGTATGAATAGGTGTTCTGGAAACTTTGAGGGAATCCACTTGTAGATTGGTTTCCAAGAGCCCAATGACAAATATTCCCTATCCTCCCTAGGGTTGAGTTTGGAGAGAAGTATGTTAACTGTTAAATGTATTATGAATCATTAATTAACATATGTAATCTAGTAGGGAACACTACAAGACTAAGTAAATTGCCATTTCCAAGTGCAAACCCCTAGTTGAGAATTTTAGGATAAAACAAGTAAAGTCCTAGTTGGGGACATTACACTCTTATACAAACAAAATGGCATATCTCTTTGAAGGTATCTAAATTTGTTTTTGAATGACAAGTATTAATAATGCATCCACTTTTGGATCACGTGGGAAACCTTAAACATATCATATTATCATGAATGATAGTCCATAATGACAGAAGTCAATAAAATGTTAATGGATGTGGTGCTTATTTCATCTATGAGCTAATGTACATGTTATGTAAGTGGCAAATTTTTGCTTGTACTACAAGTGAAATACAAACTTGAACTCATGAAAATAGCTCAAGATGCTTGAGATAACTATTTCTCTAAAATAATTATTATTCTTATTACATTGAAAAGTCAAATTTGTTCTCTTTTGCCAAGACACAAGTATGACAAAGTGAATCAAAAGGTAAAACAGTTTTAAACTCTTACACGTCCATAAACAAAATGAAATTGCATAAACTTTCAAAACATCTTTTGTCTATGTTTTATTTTCTCACTTGAGTGTTACTTTTTATTAAATACTGTTATATTTAGCTTCTAATGGTCATGTAAGTCGTTTAGTTAGTTTTTAGTAACTTCTGTTTATGCCTTTAGTTCTCGATCATCTGCGTTATGGAAAGATCTTTTGTAATCTCTTATTTAAATATTATTCCTCTCCTTTGTAATTAATCGATTATCATTTCATGGTACCAAGGCAGAGGTATTTTTTGGCAAACTTTTTGATAATAAAATTCATGGATTGCTTACCTCGAAAATTCGTGAAATTTTTAGAAGTTTTTTTGACAGATCGTGGACTTTATCTCTACAAAACATGGTTTATCCCTAAAGGAAAATTGTGGATTTCTGATCAAGAATCATGGCTTTTGGTCGAGATCGAAGATTTTTTACCACCAAAAAATTTTGAACAATTTCTGGTAAAAAAATCCTATAAGATATTTCTGCAATTTGTGTTTTTTTCTCCCGATCGCATTGTTACTACAACTTCAGTTTTCTCAGACCTGCCCATGAAATGATAATCGGTTGTTATTCAATGAGTAATTACAAAGGAGACAAAGGCTCCTTGAATAAGTAAATACAAAGGCGATGTTTCTAGAAGAAACAATCATTAATTGATAACTGAAATAGAAATATACTAAACTATCTAACTGACTAGATACATTAAGAGACCAGATACATGTGATGATACATAGAGTGACCAGATACATTAAGTGACTTAAATGACCATTATGAGGTAAATAATGCAATATTCTCTAATAGTTTCAGGGGCCGAGTGACCTGTTTTCCATGCTGCACTAGGGTTTCGTGCGTTTTTCTGCCCGCATAAAGGTTCTCAAGCCGTGTGAAGCTTTTTAAGCCTGCTTGACTTTTGAGATTTTTTGTGCAACAAAGGTTTTTTTTGCCGTGCTGCGCAATTTTCCATGACTGTTCTTGCATTTTTTTGCCAATTCTGAGCATTGGGAGCCCACACATTTCAAGCTTAAGGATTTTTCTCTCTGTTTTCTCTGTATTTTCTCTGTGTTTTCTCTGCATTTACCATAATATCGTGAATTTCACAAACGCCGTGAGCCAAGCTGCAATGCATTTTATGCTTCAAAGTCGTGCCTACGGTTTTCTGGCTGCATTTCTCAGTAATGCCTAGAACAGTGTTTTTCAAAGACACCTAGGGTTTCTAGGGCAAATTGGCATCTTTTGCAATTTTTTTGGTTTTTGTCAGACCTGGGTTTACTTCAGCAAGTGATTTTTACAAATTTTTTCAATAAAATCATGGGTAACAAGATGTTTTGAATGATTTTTTTAAATCGTGGGCTTTGTGTGACTAGGGCTGCTGGTTTCCCAAGATTGCCTAGGGTTTCAGAACTCGAGTTTGAAATTTGCAGATTTGAGAAGCTGATTTTTTACCTCATTTTTTGTGCCTTTGGATATAGGAGAAATGTCTTCATTATGCATTCATGGCCAAATGACCAGCAGAACATGTCAAGTCCCCTGCATGGTATATTGATTCTGACGCAACTCAGCATTTTCCAAACAAGAGAGGCTGGTTCACGAAGTATAAGGCTTGCTCCAATTCAGTAATCTTCAGTGGTGGTGAAAAGAATACAATTCTCAGCAAGGGAAAAATTGAGATAACCTCTGGAAGGAGAAATCTTGTTTTTCTCAATATATGCTTTTGTTCTAGGCATGGAGCTCAATTTGCTCTCAATGAGTCCGATTACGTGAGATTGTCCCACGTTGGACGTCATCTTCAGTGCACTTAAGTGTCATATTGTAGACATGGAGTCCAAGAAAACCATCACGGTTGGCATCAAAGATCATGGGTTGTATTGGCTGGTTTTAGTTAGTAGAATGACCATTTAGGGAGGGTATTAAAGTAATATTGTTACATTTAGCTTCAAATGATCATGTAAGTCATTTGGTTAATTTTTTGTAACTTTAGTTTGTCTTTAGTTCTTGATCATTTCTGTTATGGAAAAATCTTTTGTAACCTCTTTATTTAAGGAGTATTCCTCTCCTTTGTAATCAATCGATTATCATTTCAACTTTAACCTACATTTTAAAATGAGGTTTTGTATCCTCTAAACTATTGGGTGTAAAGAGCCTACCACAAATGGGTAGCTATCACCCTAATGCACTATCCAGGGAGTGAACCTAAGAAGGATAGCTCACCTATTGCTTAATTTGTTTAAGGATCATTACTGTATGTAGTAGCGTGTCTAGTTTTCCTTGAAATAAGACAACTATTCATGCTTATGCTCATGAAAATACATATTGATCTCCTTGCTACTTTTATAAGTTGATCTCCTTGCTACTTTTTATAAGGAATACTATTACAGTAATATTGTTATATTTTGCTTATAATGGTCTATCTTTCTATTCTATCTTCAATTCTCGATCGTTTTCGTTATGCAAAGATCTCCTATAATCTCTTATTTAAGGAGTATTCCTCTCCTTTGTTTAAATTGATTATCTCAATCATTCATGGTATCAGAGCATATGTTCTTTTTTTGGCAAATTTTTTAATAATAAAACTTGTCGTCTTTAACCTAGAAATTTTGTAGAAATTTCTACGAGTTTTTTAATTGATTTTTTCAAAAGCAAAAACTGTGGGGTTTTTTGGCAGATTTTTTATATAATAAAATTTCTGGTTTTTTTTCCTGAAAAATTCGTGAGAAAATTATAGAAGATTTTTTCATCAACTTTTTTAACAAAAATTGTTGGTTTTTCTGCTAGAGATAGAGGGTTTTTACCAGCAAAGTTTTCAAACGATTTTTTTGACAAAAGTTGTGAAAGTTATTTCTGCAAGTCGCAGATTTTCTTTAAAATCGTGGCTGTTTTTGCAGACCGTGAAAAAGGTTTCTGGCACTGTTTGTTTTTGACAATTTCATCTAAAAAATCATGGTTTCAATTCGTGTGGAAAGGGTTTTCTGAGTTTTTGCTTCTTGTTGTTAACCAAAGCAGTGGAGGGTTTTTGACATGGTTTTTTAACAATTTTTGACAAAATCGTGAATTTTCAGAACTGTGATGGTTTAGAGCGATTATCCAAAAAAAATGTGGGTATTCAAAGTTTTTGCACAATTTTTGTCAACAAAATTTTAGTGTTCTTTCCAAAAAAATTATCAACAAAAACCGAAGGTATTTGAAATCCTTATTTTTATCTTGTTTTTCATGTCTCTAGAGAGTGGGAGGTATGGCTACATTACCCAACATCATGTTGGAAGGTAACCAATGCATACTCGCCATTTTCATGTCTTAGGATCTTGCATTCGATGTAAAGAGTTCATCTATTAGTGTACTCTGCCACAAATTTGTAGAATTTCGGGACACACTTGATGTACTTAGGAGAATGACCACTAAGGGAGAGTATTAAAGTAAAATTATTATATTTAGCATATAATGGCCATATAAGTCATTTAGTTAGTTTTAGTATCTTTCTATAATATTTGTAGGCCTTGATCGTTTTCAATATGGAAACTCTCTTGTAATCTCTTATTTAAGGAGTATTCCTCTCCTCTGTTTAAATTGATTATCTCAATCATATCAAATACTATATGATCTTTGGCAAATGACAAAATCAATATTAATATTATTTTTTATTGCACCAAGAATCAAGTTTAATTGATTACTATGTTACTCACTATATTGGTCATTTTATTTTGGATTATGCCTTCAAAACATATAGTGCAGGTGCTGTTGCATAAATGGTGCAATACTTCAATAAAAAGGCTATCTTCTACTGTTTCTTCAAGTCAAAAGGTTAAAATATGAAAGTAGCTCTTGAAGAATCAATATGATCTTGAAGATTTATGGAATAATTTCAACTCAATACATCTAAAACAACCATATTACCATATGATAATTGAAGATATTAAACTCTTCCATAGAATCTCATTTCTAAAGAGAGTAAAGTGCAATGAAGATCATCGGCACCTAACTCAAGTGAAAGTATTCCATCATAAAAGATCTCTCTAGTTCTATTCAAGCAAAAGACGATGTGTTATAAAATAGATTACAATATCAAGCCATCACATATCAAAACCTTTGTGCAGTGATTGGCTTTAAGGTGATGTCATTCAGAGGGACTGTACATGATACCACCTAGTGGCTAAATCTTTAAGGCATTATATGCTCCAAATTCAAGTCAATGCTTGGCCTTAGGTGAAGCCATTGAGGGGGAGTATGCATGCCAATGACACCACCTCTAGGCTAAATCCTAAAAGCAAGTACTAACCAACATCAATGTAACTACTGCCACAAATTTGGTCATTTGATCAAGGACCGTCAGGGTTGTATACTACGTTCCTGGAATTGAACTGAATCTTCTCTCAGTGAGCCAGATTATGCGGCACTCTCCTTAGCTTGAAGTGGTTTTCAATTCACACAAGTGTTCCATTGTTGATCATGCGACTCGCACTACTATTGTTGTTGGCATCGAGGATCGTGGTCTATACAGACTTGTGGATACTAGTGATTCTCTTGACCATGCTTTTGCAGCTAAATCATCTTTTATCAGTACTCTCTAGCACTATCGGTATGGTCACCTGAACATGCACTACCTTGCTCACAGCTTGTTCAGGAAGATCTTGTTCTTGGCTTACCTGAGATTCAGACTCGGAATCACCGCGTTTGTGAAGCTTGTTAGGCTGGGAAGTAGCACAGGACACCATTCAAGGATGGTGACTCATGGCAAGCCTCAAAGGTATTGCAATTGGTTCGTGCTAATGTATGCAATCCAATGAATACTTCTTCTGTTACCGGTGCTAGGTATTTCTTTCTTTTTGTTGACAATTTCAGTCGTAAAATGTGGGTGTACTTTCTTAGACAGAAATCAAATGTGTTTGTTGTATTTCATAAATTTAAGGCCTTGGTAGAAGAAGAGTCTGGCTGTCCTATTGTCACTCTTAGGTCAGATAATGGGGGCGAGTTTTGTTCTATTGCTTTCTCCACTTTCTATGATTCACACAGCATCAAACGCCAGTTAACCACACCATACACTCCACAGTAGAATGGCGTTTTGAATGTCGCAACTGCTCTATTACTGACATGGCTAGGTCCATGATGGCACACAAGAAAGTTCCTAAGAAATTTTGGGCAGAAACTGTTTTTATTGCAGTCTATCTCCTTAATCAGTCTAGCACACAGGCTGTTAAGGGGAAGACTCATGAGGAAGGCTCGACTGGTCGCAAACCTAGGATCAGTCATTTGAAGGTTCTTGGCTCATTCACATATGTTTGGATTCCAAATGCTCAGTGTTCCATGTTGGATTCCAGGAGTTAAAAGCTTATGTTCACGGGGTACAGTGACAACCACAAGGCTTACCGGCTTATTGATATAGACACTGATCGTCTAATCATCAGTCGTGATGTTGTCTTTGACGAAGAACAAGTACCTTTTCAGCTATCCTCGTCTGTGCAGAATTTTGAGGATCCGCCTTTGAAGGCTACTGGGCACAATAGAAAACAAAGCAAAAGGGAACCCGTCATCCACCCCCAGGATGGCAACTAAGAAGAAAGCAAGTATCCTAGTTGTAGCCAAAGAGTCCTACCACAGGGTGAAGCCATCGAGAAGTAGGATATCCAAAAGTTACTAACTTGATACTAGTTGGAGAGAAGTTTACTCCATCTGGCTGGCCAAACAAAACAGCAATAGAAGGTGTTTCAACAAGGAGCCAGGAAAGGTACTGATTTGGGTGTTTGTCTTCCATTTGGTTCACCTGATGGGAGGGATGATGCAAATTTTGAATTTGATGATGCACTGTCTGAATTTCCTCAAGAGGATGTTCTTCCTGTTGAACCTGTTCCAATTGTCCCTCTTGCATCTGATGTTGGTCCTTCTACTCTTTGACCTAAATGGTGGGCTAAGACCATCAGTGATCTCCATCCTAATGAGCTCATCGAGAGTAGAACTTCCAAAAACAAGGGGAAGCAGCAAAATACAGTGAACTTTGCCCTCATGGCCAACATTCATAGTGTTTTTGAGCCTCAAACATATTTTGAGGCTAAAGGGATTCTTAAGTGGGAGAAAGCTATGGAATCTGAACACCAGAGTCTTCCAAAGAATAACACTTGGGTCCTTTCTGATCTTCCTCCAGGGAAGAAGCCCATTAGCTGCAAATGGGTATAAAATTAAGTACAAAGTTGACAGAACCCTTGACAAGTACAAAGCTCATCTTGTTGCTAGGGGTTCTCACAGAAGGAAGGCATTGACTACGAGGAGACTTTTGCTCCTACAGCCAAAATGAGTACCATACGGCTTGTCCTTGCCTTAGCAGCTCAATTTGTGGAAAGTCCATCAAATGGATGTTAAGAGCGCTTTCCTCAACGATGAGTTGCAAGAAGAGGTCTACATGACGTAGCCTCCCGAATTCAAGGTTGTTGGAAAGGAACATCAGATGTGTAGACTAGTGAAGGCACTTTATGGCCTGAAACAGGCTCCTTGAGCTTGGTACATCAAAATTGACAGGTACCTTAGAGATAATGGCTTTGTGATGAGTCCATCTAATTCTAATCTATATGTCAAGCACAATGGTGGTGATATTTTTCTTCTAGTTGTCTATGTTGATGACCTCATTATCACTGGTAGTTCAACACATTTGATCGATCAAATCAAACAGAGATTGTGTCAATCTTTTGACATGATAGACTTGGGACTTTTGCACTATTATTTAGGTGTTGAGGTTTGGCAAACTAAAGGTAGTAGTATCTTCTTATATCAGAATAAGTATGCCTGAAATCTACTGGACAAGTTTCACATGCAAGATTGTAAACCTAATCCACACCTATGGAGAAAGGGTTGAAGCTGACAGCCAAATCAGATTCACCTGTGGTGAATGAATCAACATTTTGGCAACCAGTCTCATCTACCTCACTACTACTAGGCCTGATCTCAGTTTTGCAATAACATTTCACGCTTCATGAGAGCCCCCAAAGCTGATCATTGGGTAGCGGCAAAGAGTGTGTTGCGTTATGTGTGTGTTGCGTTATGTGAAGGGCATTACTGATTTTGGTCTTCTGTACAACAGAAGTCATGATCCTAAACTTTTTGGTTTTACGGACTCAAATTGGGGAGGTTCCATTGATGACAGAAAATCAACGTCTAGGTATGTTTTTAGTTTGGGATTTGGTGCAGTCACGTGAACTAGCAAGAAGCAACAGGCGGTGGCTCTTTCCTAGACAAAATTTGAGTATCGAGGAACAGTTAAGGCAGCTTGTGAGGTAGTTTGGCTTCGAAGGATGCTTTCAGACATGTAGATGTCTCAAGCAAGTCATACTCCCCTTTACTGTGACAATCAAGGGGTAGTCGAACTAGCCAAAAATCCGGTCTTCCATGAGAGAACCAAGCATGTTGCCCTTCATTGTCATTTCATCTGACAACTGGTTGAAGACGGATCAGTTCAGTTGTTGTATGTTCCGACTACGGATCAAACAGCAGATATTCTCACCAAGTCTCTGAGCCCGGACAAGTTTGAAAAATTCAGGGGGCAACTTGTTGTAGTTGATAGATTGACCATTAAGGGAGGGTATTATAATAATATCTTATAATATCTTTATTATTCCTTATATTTAATGGTCAATATTGTAGATTTTAGATTGACCATTAAGGGAGGGTATTAGAATAATATCTTTATTATTTCTTACTTAATGGTCAATATTGTACATTTTGTATATATTAGAATCTTTCTAATTCTACGATTGTTTCTTATTAGAAACATCGTCTCTTTGTACTCTATAAATGATCGCTTTGATCATTCATTTATTCGTTCAATATTTTACCAATTACTTCCGTAATAATTAAGACCTACAAAAATATTCTAAA
Source organism: Thuja plicata (assembly GCA_018584345.1). Taxonomy (NCBI): domain Eukaryota; kingdom Viridiplantae; phylum Streptophyta; class Pinopsida; order Cupressales; family Cupressaceae; genus Thuja; species Thuja plicata. The sequence continues at coordinate 874,104 of MU226367.1, read as the reverse complement.
ATTCTTCTCTTTGTTAATCTTCCACTTGTAAAAAACATTATATTAAGTCTTGCACATTCTATTAAGACCTACGAGCACTAATGTATTGAATCTGGAGAGAGGCTGATTTGAAGAGACTGCAGCTCAAATATAGTTTTTAATAAGACTTCATAGCATCATTTTTAAAACACAAAGATAAAATATTATGACAAGATCACTTTCATGTAGCTCAGGATGCATGATCTTCATGTTAGCATATATTTGTATCCCTATTTATCATTGTCAAAGAAAACCTATCTTACTGGGGTACTTCATTTTTTCTTTTATGAAAATTGACATGTGTTGCCCTCTATTAACATTAAGGGGGTGTTAGCACATAATGTTATCAGGGGTCACACCCTTATAACATTTATATATTGTTCGAATATAAGGTTATAAAACCCCATATATAATACGCTTTATTCAGCAAATCATTTGAAATAATTATAATCTAATAACTATTAGATTATTAATTACTTATGAATGGGGGGTTATATTGAAAAGGTGTGACTAGTGAAGCCACCCTTCCTCATGAAGGAGGTTCTCTCTCATTTGAGAGGAATGTGAATCCAAACATTTAAAGTCAAGTGTATCACTATGCACAGAGGGTATTATGGACCATGTGGAAGCATGGAGAAGTGTCCCCAAGTTCAGTCTATTAGTAATAGACTATATTCTAGAAGTGTTTTAATAAAATGATGCTTTATGGGGTTTTTTACCCAAAAGTGTTTACCCCATGTATATCTTGTGTAATGTGTAAATTTATGGGTGTATGGCTCTCATCTTATTTATTGTATATCTTGTTTATATTAGAATAATAATGTAATGTTCATAATGGTCATGTTTAGTAGGTTCAGTTTTCTTAGTTAGTTTCCTTTTTTGTATTCAGTTAATGATTGTTTCGTTTACAAACATCGTCTTGTACTTTTCTATTTAACGAGACTTCGTCTCCATTGTTTAATATCGAAACATCAAACTATCAAGTTTTATAACATGGTATCAGAGTGGGTCGATGGGGTTTTATAAGATTTGGTTTTATAAAATTCGTTGTTTCCTTCTTGGAATTATTTAGAGAATTTTTTTTCGAAAAACTTCTCTTCGATTTTAAGGGTTTTTTAAGGCTTCTCGGGTCTTTGCAAGTTTTACAATTCAAGGGTTTTATGTTTGTGGTTTTTAAGACCCCATTTTTTCAAAATTGCGGATCTAGAATTTCGTGGGTGTTTTCCTTTCAACATAATCACGGGTTTTCTGAGATTGAAAACTAAAAGATTTTTTCTCTACAAATCACATATCGTCTTCAGCATTTTTTGTGGGTTTTCTTTTCCTTTTGCAGGTGTCGCGACCCACGCGAAGGAGGGTTTTGTTGTGTCATTCTCGTGTGTATTGTACTCGCATCTCAGTTTGGTCACATCTTTTTATGTGACAGCTCTCAATTGTTCCCCATGTTCTTTTGTGAGCCGAGCCGAGCTAAGTCGCGTTTTTTTCTTGCTAGGTCTATTCAAAGTTTTTTTTATCAACAACAATAGGATTGTTTCCCTGCGACTGAGTGCTTTGTAAGTCGTGATTTCTTTCATGACAAGTTTGTTGGTGTTCCATGCGCCTAGAGTTTCTATCCGTTTTTTTTTTAAAAAACACAATTTCTATTGCCAACGCCTCTATTTTTTTTGTGCCTAGAGTATGTTGCATGTGAGAAGGGTTTCAGCTCGCGTTGTCTTTTTGGGTCGAATTTCTATACGGCTAGGGTTTGCTCCAATATGCTTTGGTTAGGGCTTCCGCAATTCGGGAGGGCTATCTTATTTTTGGGTTTTTCTATTTTTCACCATAAAAAATTAGTGATGGTTTTCATAATTTTTTTTCCTTAAAAAATAAATTTAATTTGGCCTCGAAATTATATTGTGGGTTTTCATAATTTTCTTCCTTAAAAAATTCTAGGAGGGTTTTATAATTTTTGTCCATAAACAATTATTGTGGGTTTTGTGCCATTTTTTGCCTTAAAAATCGTTTTGAAAAAGGGTTATAATCTTTTTCTTCAAAAATGAAGTTTTGTATTTTGATCTGTGCCTCGGATTTTGTCTTAGGTTTTGATCAATTTTTCTCCTCAAAAATCATGTTTGGCTTTTGCAATTTTATCCTCAAAAATTGTTTCTAGGTTTTTATGACTTTGTCCTAGAAAATCGTGGGTTCTCGTTGGGAGGGTTTTCTAATTTTTTCCACAAAAAAATGTTAGGTGTTCCTATTTTAGGGTTTTTACCTTTTTCTGAAAAACAATGCTTTGTAAACTTCAGGTTCTTTTTTCCACTAAAATCATGGTTTCTTGCAATCTATTTTGGGCCATACCTGAAGTTGTTGGGTGAACATCTACAAAAGTTTTTTTGCGGTTTTTGACAAAATCGTGTTAGGAGGGTTTGTTGATTTTTCCACAAAATCATTGTTTTAGGTTTTTGTCGGTTCCAACAACTGATCTCAAAGGGATAGGCTTTGTTACCCAACATCAGGTTGGACATATTCCAATACTTTTGGTCATTTCCAAAAGATCTGCAAATTCAAGAGGGTCTTAGCAACAGGCTCATGTCGCAAAGTGTTCTAAAGAGGAGGCACCCTTCTATGATTTTTATGTAGTTAGTACGATGACCATTAAGGGAGGGTATTAGAATAATAAAGTAATGTCTCTAATGGTCATCTTTAGTAGGTTTAGTTTTATTAGTTAGTTTCCTTTTTTTGTATTTGATTAACGATTGTTTCGTTTAGAAACATCGTCTTGTACTTTTCTATTTAAGGAGACTCCGTCTCCATTGTTTAATATCAAAACATCAAACTATCAAGTTTTATAACAGTTTATAATGATTAGTATCGTAAGATCCTAATTTCTAACAATATATATTTATATATTCGTGATTTTTGACATATACACCCAAATGTACCTAACCCCCTAATAAAATGTCATACCGACGTACCGTGCCAATGATTCCAAGTTGGCAACATAGGTGTAATGGTTAAATTGTAGCATTGTTGTTCTAGCCAATAGGGTTCGAACCTTTGTTGGGCCAATGTGATCATGGGCATTGTGTCTTAGCTAATCCATCGTTCTCACAAGTTCAAACCTTCACATTTAAGTTGTTGGCACTCATGTCGATGACGTTGAGCTCCAAACCCTTCCTAGACAGATGTGCTTGCAGGCTTTGTTCCCCTAGTAGGCTACTAAGCTCACAGGTATAAAATATTCATGTTAATGCAGTGCATTCATGTCAGGGATGAGGTCCCCCATTTGTGGCTTCACCTAGCTTGGGCCAAGCTAAAAATTCTTGTGAAATTCATCAAAAAAAATTGAGACTATGGGTCCTAATTTCTCCATGCATACAATTGAGACATTACAAACCCAATAGGATAGAACAATTACAGGTCTTTGGGATTCGCAGGAGCATGAACAACAATATGGCTTTATTATAGCATGCTGTCTTTTCATGTCAATGTTTTCATTATTACATTGAGTTGTACAGATGTTGCATCTAGCAAGTAGGGAGGACAATGGCAGCCATTGTTTTATGTCTTGAGATCGTAAACTGTTGAAGCCAGTGGAGTTTAAGCGCAATGAAAATTGTCGAAATAATGAAACACAAAGTATGGCATAGAAATTCCACAAATTGAGGACAAAAGTTTTCCCTTCCAAGTGTGAGCTTCTGCAAGACTAAAAGCTCCTCTCAGAAATGAGGTGTGATCCATACTATACTCAAGTGTAAAACTCAAAAAAGAAACACTTCAGCAACATAGACAGTCAAAGACAAGAATACAATTGCAAGATTCAACCCGCACCCACAATTTTGACCCAACTAATGCATATATAAAATTTGAAATGTCAAGGCAACATTTTTGCTTCCCATTCTGAGAGAATCCTTCTAGGGCATGATGAGGATGCTCCAAAATTATGTGCAAGACAGGAAGGACATATTGCAGGGAATGGGAAGAAAAATGAAGTTCTAGACATTAAATTAGAATTCAAATTGGTATTCAAAGCAACAGTCTTGACAGTTGTGCATGTAACCAAATGAAGCAAGGATCAGATTGCATCCACGCTCTTAGCAACTTGTACTTTTTCTGTATAACTTTCTCTCCTTCTGACCATCATTTAATTTAAATTTCGATAGCACAGACCTTTGATTTCTGATTCTTAATTTCCACAAATACAGAGTTGAGGTATTACAGAACAATGATTGTGATGAGCCAATCAAGCCAAATTGATTTGCAGCACCTATCAAAAGGTTATTATTATCTAGATAAAAGATTGATTCTTCAATTGTTAAGCCTTTTCACCAGAACTCTCCAATCTTTGTTCGATTACATTACTTTTTTCTAAAACACCTCATCTAAATCTTTTTGTATCTTAGAAGTTTCTTTCCTACCCCAAGCTTCCTACATATTACATATATACAAGTGTGAGAACAGCATATACATTTGCAGGAATCCATTTTCATTAATCCCATCATCACAACTGTGCTAATAACCAATATTACCAAATCCAGTTTGGTCCAGATTTCCTGGAACAAAAAAATGTCTGATTTCTTTCAGTAGATTTTTCATTATAATTATAGATATTTACTATTTTTAATCTAAAGTTGACTGCGGTAAAGACCCTTAAAAGTGACTGATATAAACAATAGAACAAGCCTACTTTTTCATGCATCACCACCACCATTAGAAGAACAAGTAAAATAGGAACCAGATACTGATATTACTTGATATTTTGATGATATTGTCGTTCAAAATGTCTCTTTATCATTTCTTCATATTTAGATTTTAATGATTTCAAAATTCTGCCCGTACATTTTTTTAACTTTTTGTTTTAAACATATTTGTAATGTTGAAATTTACTAACCCATGCCATTTCCCATTTAGTTTTGTGCCCATTTGAGGAAATGTCTTTTTACATGTACATATCAACAAAAGGCAAAATTTTGTGTGAAGTTGGGCTCATTACCCCAGCCTTCAACCATCCATATAAACATGAACTCCTGTGTATTTAGGCACACATGCTCTGAGACATTCATCTTATCCACACACTTATTACACTTATTTGTACACCTAAGTAGCCAAATACAATCATTATACACCTAGATATGGTTGTTACCACCTAGGGTCATTTCCGTAGTCACAAGGTTGACCCCATGGTCATGGACTTGACCCCTGCCTTTCTAAAATTCAAATTCAAATTTTGGCTGACTAGACCCCAATATTTTCCCATACACGTTTTGTGAAAGTTACTGTTACATGCTATTATTTATAGACATTCATTAAAATTCATTTTAAATAATCTGGAATTCCATAAGTCCTTTCCCCAGAGCATCAAAGGAGAAGTCAATACTGAAACATTTAGATTTGGTACACTAGAGGGAGAAAAAATATGCATACATCATTCTAGGGCCCTTAACTGGTGTCTTCGGTCTTTTACAAATATTTCTAGGGGTTGACACATGAAAACACATTCCCTTGCGACACAAATACAGCTCTTCCAAGGTATTTATGAATACCAGCAAGCATCTGGCACCAGATAAGAGCAGAGTAGATGAAGGTCAACAAATTGAACAAAAGATCAGAGGTACACACTGTGCATTGCATATCTCACCCAGACCTGCAGATTTGATCTCGGATAGAGCACATATTCAATACAACATCCAAGGCACTTAATTGAAAGAGAGATTGCACTTTCAGACCAGAGACAATCAGGTTTCAAAATCTTCATTGGACAACCTTCATTATTTTAAAGATAGCAAGTTTCCACAATCCATGACAGTGCTAGTATGCTTCTGGGATGATTGTGCATCAATTTTTTCAACAGGAGTATGATCCGAAACGTTGATGTTGAAAAAATTGATACAAAAATCATCCCAGAAGCATACTAGCACTTCATTATTTTGTCATAGAGCTAAGTTGTATCAATCTTATTCACATTTACGCACATATAATTATCAGATTTTTTATTTCCTGATATCGATAATTAATCTAGGCTGATATGTGCTTAGTTGATTACCTATACTTTTATTAGCCTAGGTTAAATCTAACAAAAGTTTATTTTCCTCTACAGTATTGTATGTTCCATATATAATTCAAAACAGGTTCTTCTAAACCTTTTACAAAAATTCCTGATTTCCAAATATTTTTGACCTCCTGAAGAAATCAAAAATTTCAAACTTGGAAAATGCTACTACAAAAATCCTATTTCACTTGTTTAAAATGTGTTTCACATTGGCCTCCAAAATGACACAAATTGGTGTAAATTGTGTACAGTTGCCATGATCTCTTTGTGTCTATTTCATCATCACAATTCTGCTAGTGCAAGCTCAGTCTACTTATATAGACAATGAACTACGTCACAAGGTTTTCCAATTTTCATCCATAAAATTAGAAATCTGGTATATATAAACTCAGACACAAAATTCATTTAAATTAACCTCCAAAGCAGCCATGCGAATGTGCACAATTCCTTTGCCTTTTAAGGATTTTATTTTTCAATATACACACTCCATCTCCTTCTGATCTATTCTGTTGTGAGGCTACTTCCATTGGTCAATGTTGTGAATGGAGAGAAGTATATGAACACTAGTCTACTTATCAATAACAGCAAGGGCAGGTTTCAGTGTTCTTGTTTTTGCATCAGGTTTCAGTGTTCTTGTTTTTGCATCAGGCTTCAGTGGCAGTGGAGTCAATCAGAACCTGCAATTAATAATTGCTAACCCTCCCACAGGCAATCTAAGCCATTTGTGTTGTCTATATGGTACTATACACAACTCAATAGTCCATTATGGCTGCTGAAACAGAACTCATGTATCTGGAGTCTTTTCCATTGGTACGAACCCATGTATGAAGATCAAAATTTAATTTTTTGTAATGATTAAGATTTTAAGTATAAAGTTAGCTTTAATATTATAAATTATTAAGATTTTAAGTATAAAGTTAGCTTTAATACTATAAATTATTATTAACATTAACATTTTCAATAGATTATAATGTATTAAACTTTATGATAATTAAATTTTTGCAAGGTTTTATTTAATTTTAATTAGCTTTAAGGTTTTCATTATATTTTAATATAAGTTATTCATGAAATAACATACATATAATAGTCAGACATATTTACAAATTGTCTCCTCAAATTTTATCAGTTCGCAAACTTGTTTCAAATTTTTCTTTGGTGAACACAAACACAAACCCAATCCTCGTGATATAGGCAATGATTATAAGGATCTCCAGCTTAATAGAATGGGTGAACAGAAAGCATAGTTGTACCAATCTCTGTGTTCGGTCTCATTGTCATAAATCCACTAACAGCTAAAATATATCCTCTTGTTTGAATGATGGTGATAATGGGTTTCAAAATTTGTTTAAAATTTTGATGATGATTCTGATGAATTTCCAGCGTAATACAAATGCTCTTGCAGCATGTACAATTGAGGCAATCTCTTCATGTTCATCTCGTTGTCAAATTAGTCCTACGTCAAAACTCTATCTACTTGTTTTAATGGTGATTCTAACGGACCTCGGTCTCTTCATGTCCATCCCATTGTCACACTTGTCCTCCGTCAAAAGTCTGTCTACTTGTTTTGGTGATGATTCTAACGGACCTACAAACTCTATCTGCTTGTTTCGACAACAGCAATAATCTGTTTCTGGCATAACAAAACTGGGCAAATACGGCACGTACAGTTGTGACATCTGAACTCTTATCTGCCCACTTGGTTGGGTAATGTCAAACAATTGGTTTCTAGCAGGTACAGCGTGTACAGTTGTGAAAGCGAAACTGTTACCTACTTGGTTCGAAGATGGTTATATAATACCTCGAAACATTTATGTGCTTGTTTAGATAGTGATTTTCATGGGTCTCTACCACAATTCAAACAGGTGTCCAGAATGTAAAATTATGGCAATATCTGCGTCTTTAATGTATCGGCACAATTGAACGTATATCATGATTCTATCATGTATAGCCTATCCTCGAGATGACTCTCCAATTCTAAACAAATATAACTAAATTCAATCCAAAATAGCAAAAGAAAACCCAATCACAGCGTATGAGCTTTGCTTTCACTTACCTGGGCTCGCAACTGACTGCATCCCCGCCACGATTTTTGACGGAGGCTGCAGCATCGGCCAAAGCGGTGGCCAAAGCTACTGCCGCATCCGAAGCAACATTTTCGGCCGCTACGCTTCCACCAGCACCGCTGCCTTTAAACCCTAATCTAGACCTAAATTCATTAGCCAAAACTCCCAAGGGCCACCTCTGGTTGCCACTGCTCCCTGCAACGCAATTATAACACATCCAATCCTCCAGAGCCGAAGCCTGCTTCGGCTTTAACTTCACACACACCACATGAAACCACTGCTCACATCCATCGCACACAATGCCATTATTGCCCTGAATAACCTTACGGCAGAGACCACAACAAGGCACCTGACAACCAGTCCCCGGTTCCTCCGCCGCATTTCCGGAAACCGACGGTAAAACGCCATGGTATCTCTTCACCAGGTTCGTCGGGTCCATAGCAACGTAATGCGTGCCGCCGCCGGCGCCTTCCCTTGGCTCAGTGTTGAGATCAATGGTTAACTTGGGGTTTCTGATCTCCATTTCCATATACCCTAAAAAGGAAAAATATTTACTAGGGTTTCATATTTCTTCCAAATTATCCACCATCGAAAGAATTTTTCATTGCAGAACACCGGCCGTTTTAAGGTTTAAGCTTTGCACTGTTCCAGCTGCTGCCGCTACGACTGCTGTGTTCACTCGTAGCTTCGGGGTTTGTGTTTTTTTCTTTTTGGTTTTGTGGGGATCGAACCTGGGACAGTCTCAGAGAAGAATCGACGGCCCAGACACTCTGAACAAAGATCCAACGTTTGTGCAGCGATCCTCGTAATGCGGACCGACGAACGGAATGGAAAAGAAGAGGGAAAAAAATTAAGCCAAATGTTTGTCCTCCAGCACGAGAGAAATTGAGCTTCGTTGATGATTTGTTTTTACGTATTAAAGCGAGGAATTTGTATCAAAATATGTTTTTTGGAAAAACCTTCAATGGCGGGCGTGGGAAACCTTAATATTAAATTCACCGCCTACGAATTCAATAGGAACACGGCAAGTGGCTTTTTAATATCGATAATTAAAGGGTTTACATCATGCATGGTATACTCTTTTTCCTTTCTTAAAACTAGTAAGCTTTAGTAGTTGTGATTTATTTATTTATTTTTAAAATTAAATCAAATAAAATGCTTCTTTTAAACTATGGTAAGATTTGAAGTCGGTTTTTGCAACAAATTATAAATAAGGACTATATTTGTTTATTTATTATAAAATGGAATGAAATCTTTTTGCACTCTAGGATGTCATGTGCCTTAATTTATAGGCAACTTGTAATATATGGGATTAGCTTCTTGTGAGAAGTATTTCATGTTTGGATCGTCTTGTACTTTCAATGGTGTCAAAGAAGAAACTTAAATGTGTCAATAGAAGGTGTACATTCCTTGCTCTTTGTCATATTCAAGCTTGACCTTTCTTGCAAGACCACAAGATTCAAATGGGGAAGAGGCCACACTTCGTGAAGTCACTAGTACATCAATTGAAAAGACTAGGAATATCAAACTACACTAATGTCTATATGTTTAGTATTATGTTTAGAATTTCTTTATATAAAGTATCTTATAATTGTGGGAGATGTCCACTTTACAAATATCGAAAGAGTGAAATTTGAAGCATGGGAAAGTTGGACTATTAAAGTAAATTTAAACTCTTGTTGATTTTGAAAAAAGGACAAAGACCATTTGTAAAATAGATATAACTTAGTTGTTGATGTTTTAATATAATAAATTAAATTACAAGATTTGGGTATGATTTATAAGGAATTTAGCAAAGTATTTAATTCTAAGTTCTTTAATACATTTATCAAATAGACACATCTTGTTGCTTAGTGTTAAATTAAAGTGGATTATATACATGTACCTAATTTTAATGAGTCATTCAATTCAATTGGAAAACTACTTCACAAATTTTATGTTTAAGTGTGTGGCATAAAGATAGCAAGCAACCACGATTCACCCAAACCTTGATGATGGTAAGGTGAGTTTAAAGATTATTATTTAAAGTTTAACATATAATTGTGCTTCCCTTTTGAAAATACTATTTTTATGTTGATCAAAGCTCTTGGAGTTGTTTAGTGCCAATTGGTTGAGTTGTGAATAAGAGACCTCATCCCCATCTTTAAGGTACTCAAACACAACAACATAATTGTTCAATCCATAATAACTTGTCATTACACTAAACACCCTTTTGGAAATAATCGATTTTGCATGTAGTTTTAAGAGTTACATAAAAACAAGCATTAAAGAAACTATGATTCTCCTCAACCTTAATGATAATGAAGTAAGTTTGATATTATTAGATGTAGAGTGATATGACTATAATTATGTGTCTCTTTTGGGCTTGAAAAATACATTACTACATAGTCTATGAATTGTGTAAAGATCAAATCAAGTTGTTGGGATTTTTTTGGTGTTAGTGGAATGGTTGAGTGTCTTGTCACTCTAAAAAAAGAATACTACCAGGGGTGGAAATAGTGCATGAAACCCAAGGGCAGAGATAGTGCATAAAGATTGTTCAAAGTGCCAAGCATGGAACGTGGCAATTATCAAGTTATTTTTTATGTATGATGTAATCACCTACCCATAGTATGGGGTAAGTTCATTTGTAGGGCGTGGAAGGTATATGAATAGTGTGGGGGATTAGGATGTGTATTTTTAAATCTACTCTACTCTTTATCATGTGTGACTATAGAGAATATTATAGGGAAACAATTTCCAAGACATGAGTGGATGGGATAGGAGTGTGATTAGAGATAATTGGATTGATATATTGATGGATCTAGGATGGTCATATGAGGGGTTTTAGGATGTGAGGTAGAGATGAGATGATAAAATATGACTTAAGGGACAACAAATTTTATTTATTACACATGATGTTGGGTGAACCCACAATAGTGGGTTACACTTTTTCGAAGGAAGGAATTCACCCCAAAAAGTGCGATTGGAGAAAAATTAAAAGTCACTTTCGATCTGAATCGACAAATACTTTTGATCGTAAGTGAGTAACTTACAATTGAAAGTACCAAAAAGTGGTACTTTCAATCGTAAGTTACTTTCGATCAAAAGTACTTACTTTCGATCGAAAGTACTAACTTACTTTCTGTCGAAAGTCATTTAGGGTTTTATTTGGTGGGGTTTTTAACCCGCCGAAATAGTCATTTTCACTATTTCAGCTAGGTTGAAAGTAGCGTAAAGGGCTTCCAAAATTTCAAACATCATTTTCAATAGGTATTTTATATTTATATTTGCATTTTTTTATTTTTTTTATATATATAGTTAGTATATATACATTTATATATGTATATATGTGTATATATATGCATATTTATGTACATATATGTGTATATATGTATATATGCATATATATGTATATATGCATATATATGTGTATATATGCATCGTGTGTGTGTGTGTATATATATATATGTACATTAATATATATATGTGTGTGTATGTACATGTATATATATATTATATGTATATACATATATACATACATGTATATACATATATACATATATGTATATATATGACCTACATGTATATATGTATATATACATGTGTATATGCATGTGTGTGTATATACATGTGTATATGCACATGTGTGTGTATGTACATGATGTATACATGTGTCATATGTCATATGTATACATATGTACATATACATGTATGTCATGTATGTACATACATATATGTCATATGTAGGTACATGTCATATGTCATATGTCATATGTATGTATGTATATGTATGTACATGTATGTATGTCATATGCACATGTATATATGTCATATTGTACATGTATACATATGTATGTCATGTGTATACATACATGTATATATATATATACATATGTCACATGTATGTATGTATGTATGTACATGTATACATATGTCATATGCATACATATATATTCATGTATATGCATGTGTGTGTGTATATATGGCACACACACACACACATGTACATATGTATATGTACATGTCATATGTATACATATGTATGTACATATTTTTATATATACATATATGTCATGTACATGTATGTGCATATACATACATATACATCTCATATGTATCATGTATATGTATGTATGTATGTATGTCATGTACTATGGTCGTGTATGTATGTATTGTTGGAATTATATTGGAATGATGTACTGAGAGGGGAGGGGTGAATCAGTACCTCTAAAAATTTTCTTGGTTAGCCCATTAACCCTTAATCATCAGTTTGTAAATTATCTTATCTAACTGTTCATATTTCTTTATGTATGTGTAATCATATCATAAGTTCTTTAATATGTAACCATAAAAGGAACATTCATGAAAATAGATAACACATGACACAAGATATGATATCGTAGAAAACTCCTGTTAGGAAGTAAAAACTGCGGTGGGGGTTGTTACCCACAAGACTTCACTATCTGTAGATAAGAAGGGGTCGGTTAAGGCTTACAATTGGTCACTTCTGATGACCTACCCTGTTAGGAGTATTATAGTGGAGACCTGTTAAGATCTACTATTACAGTGGAGACCTGTTAAGATCTACTTCGTTTGAAGCTTTAGCAACACTGTTAAGTGTGCACTCTGTTAAGAGATTTGTAAAGAACGGTTAAGTCCACCTTCTACAAAAGGATTTTAGATGTG
>MU226367.1:849184-856684 GCA_018584345.1 Thuja plicata | reverse complement strand
TCCTCAACAGAATCATTTATATTAGTAACATCTACTGGAACCAAATTCCATTCACTAGCATATCCATTTTTTTGGTTGATACATTCACCATAGTTTTCAGAAATGTAGTCATAACAAAAGCACGAGTAATATCTAGTGTACAATGACCACACATTACTATCTGTACTCATAGCTTATTGTAGAGATCTTTTTTTCTACCCTCTTGCATCCATGGATTGATCTTTTATCAACACCTAAACAAGACACATCTACATGTAAATAAATTGAAATAAATGTAAAGTACATACATAAATTTAAACTTCAAAACAAGTGATGTTGCATTTATACCTGATATATCCCGGAATACTCTGAATGGTATGAATCGATCCAAATGTGATGTTGTATGATCCTGAGTTGGAACCACAAAATGCGTCTTGCACCACTCAACTGCATCATGAGCATTATTTATACGATATCCCTGATAGTCCAGCTGATACTTTCTTAAAGCATGTTTGATACAGGCTCCTGCACCATCATGCTCTCCCTTTCCATGTCCACTCTCAAAGAAACTCCAAAGATGTGGTATCTTTTGGTATCAATGATATCTACACAGTCCATAAAATGGCCTTGCTGATTTAAATTGTGTTGCACATCCATCTGACCAAACAAAATGCTTTTCAATTTTGATGCCTTTGTTTTTCAAATATCCAAAAAATGTGATTTCCTAAAGGGTCTAATTGGTCTAATTGGATCTAATTAGGTCCTAAAGGGTTAATTGGATCTAATTAGGTCCCAATACCTTCTAATTGGATCTAATTAGGTCATAAACCTTCTAATTGGATATAATTATATCCTAAAGGGTATAATTGGATCTAATTAGGTCCTAATACCTTCTAATTGGATCTAATTAGGTCCTAATGGGTCTAATTGGAACTAATTAGGTCCTAAAGGGTCTAATTGGATCTAATTAGGTCCTAATACCTTCTAATTGGATATAATTAGGTCTTAATGGGTCTAATTGGATCTAATTAGGTCCTAAAGGGTCTAATTAGTTCCCAATGGGTCTAATTGGAACTAATTAGGTCCTAAAGGGTCTAATTGGATCTAATTAGGTCGTAATACCTTCTAATTGGATATATTTATGTCCTAGAGGGTCTAATTGGATCTAACTAGGTCGTAGTACCTTCTAATTGGATCTAATTAGGTCCTAAAGGGTCTAATTGGATCTAATTAGATCCTAATACCTTCTAATCGGATATAATTATGTCCTAAATGGTATAATTGTATCTAATTAGGTCCTAATGGGTCTAATTGGAACTAATTGGGTCCTAAAGGGTCTAATTGGATCTAATTAGGTCCTAATACCTTCTAATTGGATCTAATTATGTCCTAAAGGGTATAATTGTATCTAATTAGGTCCTAATACCTTCTAATTGGATCTAATTAGGTCCTAATGGGTCTAATTGGAACTAATTAGGTCCTAAAGGGTCTAATCGGATCTAATTAGGTCCTAATACCTTCTAATTGGATCTAATTAGGTCCTAATGGGTCTACTTGGATCTAATTAGCTCCCAATGGGTCTAATTGGAACTAATTGGGTCCTAAAGGGTCTAATTGGATCTAATTAGGTCTTAATACCTTCTAATTGGATCTAATTAGGTTCTAAAGGGTCTAATTGGATCTAATTAGGTCCTAATACCTTCTAATTGGATCTAATTAGGTCCTAAAGGATCTAATTGGATCTAATTAGGTCCTAATACCTTCTAATTGGATCTAATTAGGCCCTAAAGGGTCTAATTGGAACTAATTAGGTCCCAAAGGGTCTAATTGGATCTAATTAGGTCATAATAGCTTATAATTGGATATAATTATGTCCTAATGGGTCTAATTGGAACTAATTAGTGTTAGAATAGGTAGAAACCTAATCTCCCAAGAACACCTGCATGCATAACCCTGTCACATGGAAGAACCAAAGAACAAAAAGCAAGAAAAATCTATGGAGGCCAAAAAGCCAGAGGCATCATCTGCACATAAAACCAATATGCTATTATGAACAATTGTATTATAATCTGATACAAATGCATTGTGAAATACAAAGAGGTGATTCCTTAAAAAGGAATCACGAAACCCTAAAAGGGAAACCCTAAGGTTGGCTTAAGCAACTAGAGTGAATAGGTGAGTTAGTAATTAGATCAAAATGATTTAATTAATAACCCAAAAGACTATTACTCTTACACCCCCCTTAAGATAAGCTTAGGGAGAAGCAAAACCTAGGAGACAACTGCAGAAAGCAGGAAAGAAGGGTCCCGACAACAAAGGCCTGATCAGGTACCCAAGTACAAGAAATCTCTATAAAGCGGGGAAATAGGGAAAACCCAGTGGGAAAAACTCTACCCCAAAAAGAGACGAAATAGATGAAGGAAACAAAGCCTCCAATCTAGGGAAAGTCCCAAAGAAAGGAACAAGAAAGAGCATGTATAGCATCTCCGAAGCATGAAGCTGCAAACACTGTCAGAAGAAACTGTTGGAACCCCCGCTGAAATAGTGCATGACCAGGTAGAGAAGACAATGTCTGAAGAGTTGATCAATCGAAAAGGTGACCTCCAAAAGTAGGAATGAATGAGTGTCTATATAGTAGATGATCCATCTCACCGAAATGCATAGGTGCCTAGCCACTATATCCGCCTAGTACACAGGAACAAGAACTGAATACATAGATCACTCAATCGAACCAAGGAAGCAATGGTACCAACAGGTGAACCCCCCATAATGTTGAATAGGGAGAGGGGTGACAAGAACACTAAAATGTAATGCTAGAAACAGCTGCAAGAAGAAGAATCGGGAACACCAACAGTGCAACAGAAGTACAAGCACAGGATAAACGACGGTGTCATGGACACACAACATGGGCTAATGTCGTAGAAGGTATGCTCACTTGACAAAGGTGGATGAGCACATAAGGCAAAACATTATAACCCCCCATGGCACTTTATAACTGAGTGCGAGTACAAACAAACACAAGGTGCTCGAAATCCCAGATATGTAGAAGCAAGCACTTTATCTTAGTGTGTTTATAGAAAAGAGAATGCTACAGAAGAGAAGCATATAATGCTCAGAAAGTCAGAAAGAAGAGTGAGCTAGAAGAACAGAAGAAGAGATCCCAAGACCTGTAGAACCCAAGTAATCCGCCAGAGTGTGAAAGTGAAAAACTTGGAGCAGAATCTGGATAAAAGACCCCTGCCACTGAAAAACTCACTGAACCAGCTTTCCGACGATATCTGGTTTGCCAAAAAAGGAGTCTGGATGAGCAAGATAGGGCTCCCGAAAGGCAAAAACAAACATTAGACTTTGACAAAAAAATATTGTCAAAACAGCAGAACCCAAAACCCCAACCTCCATCATCGGAAAGAGCTTTTCGGTGATATAAAGAAGTCGAAAAAAGACCTCCGTATGCCCCAAATAGAGCAAAAACACTGTTAGAGGGTCAAAAAGGGCATCAAATTTTTTTTTAAAGCCCCTAGGGCTGAAAAAACCCTGGCCCCTGGGTGCATGGCACGTGCAGGGGGCTGGAGCAGAGCTCCCGGTCACTCATGTGACCGCTGCTGACGGTAAAAGGGGCCCGTGGGGCTAGAACACCCACCGAGCGGCGCTACAGGCGGTGGGGCCGGGCGGAGGAGCCGATGGAGCGGAGCGGGGCCTGTGGGGGCCAGGTGGCGGTGGGTTGGTGGTGCTGCGTAGGAGGGCAGCGGTGGCGCTGCCGGTGGCGGGGGTCGGAGGTGCCGGCGGAGCCTGCAAGGCCTGTGGGAGGCACAGCCAGCAGGGCCGGGCCGCGGTGGTGCGGAAACGACGCCTTTGCAAATGCACTGGCTGTGTTTTGAAAATGCCCAAAAACCATTAAAAAAATGATTTTTAAAAAAAAAAATCTCAGTTTTCGTGCCCGTACGGCACTGGAAACCAAAAAAATTTGCCTCGGAGTCACGTTGTCCAAAATCGACAAGTTTTATATGGATTCTGGGGTTTTTGGGTGCTCTAAGCTCAATGGAGATGTCCATTTGAGCCCAAAATGCACCAAATTTTTTTTCCTTTTTTGCATGCAAAAAAGAAACAAAAAATATCGTCCTACAGAGAACCTCCTACTTCTGAGAAACTTTAACAAAACACGAACAAAGAGCCGCAAGAAGGCTCTGATACCATGTTAGAATAGGTAGAAACCTAATCTCCCAAGAACACCTGCATGCATAACCCTGTCACATGGAAGAAGCAAAGAACAAAAAGCAAGAAAAATCTATGGAGGCCAAAAAGCTAGAGGCATCATCTACACATAAAAATAATATGCTATTATGAACAATTGTATTACAATATGATACAAATGCGTTGTGAAATACAAAGAGGTGATTCCTTAAAAATGAATCACGAAACCCTAAAAGGGAAACCCTAAGGTTGGCTTAAGTAACTAGAGTGAATAGGTGAGTTAGTAATTAGATCAAAATGATTTAATTAATAACCCAAAAGACTATTACTCTAACAATTAGGTCCTAAAGGGTCTAATTGGCTCTAATTGGCTCTAATTAGGTCCTAAAGGGTCTAATTGGATCTAATTAGGTCCTAATACCTTCTAATTGGATCTAATTAGGTCCTAAAGGGTCTAATTGGATCCCAATGGGTCTAATTAGAACTAATTAGGTCCTAAAGGGTCTAATTGGATCTAATTGGGTCCTAATATCTTCTAATTGGATATAATTATATCCTAATGGGTCTAATTAGAACTAATTAGGTCCTAAAAGGTCTAATTGGATCTAATTAGGTCCTAATGGGTCTACTTGGATCTAATCAGGTCATAATATCTTCTAATTGGATATAATTATGTCCTAATGGGTCTAATTAGAACTAATTAGGTCCTAAAGGATCTAATTGGATCTAATTAGGTCCTAATGGGTCTACTTGGATCTAATTATGTCCTAAAGGGTCTAATTAGCTCCTAGTGGGTCTAATTGGATCTAATTAGGTCCTAATACCTTCTAATTGGATCTAATTAGGTCCTAAAGGGTCTAATTAGATCTAGTTAGGTCCTAATATATTCTAATTGGATCTAATTAGGTCCTAAAGGGTCTAATTGGAACTAATTAGGTCCTAATGGGTCTAATTGGATCTAATTAGGTTATAAAGGGTCTAATTGGATCTAATTAGGTCCTAATACCTTCTAATTGGATCTAATTAGGTCCCAATGGGTCTAATTGGATCTAATTAGGTCCTAAAGGGTCTAATTAGCTCATAATGGGTCTAATTGGAACTAATTAGGTCATAAAGGGTCTAATTGGATCTAATTAGGTCCCGATACCTTCTAATTGGATATAATTATGTCCTAATGGGTCTAATTAGATGTACTTACGTCCTAAAGGGTCCAATTGGGTCTAATTGGATCTAATTAGGTCCTAAAGGGTCCAATTGGATCTAATTAGGTCATAAAGGGTATAATTGGCTCTAACTGTGTCTAATTATCTCCTAAAGGGTCTAATTGGATCTAATTATTTCTTAGGTCTAATTGGGTCTAATTAGGTCTTAGGTCTAATTGGATCTAATTAAGTCTCAGGTATGATCGGATCTAATTATGTCCCAAGTCTAATTAGAGCTAATTAGGGTCTAATTAGATCTAATTAGGTCTTAGGTCTAATTGGGTCTCATTAGGTCTTAGATCTCTAATTAGGTCTTGGGGCTAATTAGGTCATAATTACCTGTCTAATTATGACCTAATATAGGTCTAATTAGGTAGGGTTCCTAGGGTTTAGGGTCTTAGGTATAATTAGTTAGGGTTTAGGGTCTTAGGTCTAATTATGTCCTAATAGGTCTAATTAGGTCTTCTTTATCAAATTAGGTCTAATTAGGAATTACAATATCATGCTTACATGTTTCATTTTAAGATAAGTCATAACCATCAACTTAAAATATCCATATATATATATATATATATATACCTTATTTCTTATGATAATATCTTTCCCGAGCTTCTTCACATAGTCTTTGTTCAGTATGTTCTGAATAATGTCATGTACTCTTATCTAGCCTTCTCTTTTTATTTCCCATCACAAGTTGACAAATTGTTCTACTAAATTTTGACAAAATTTGAAAAAATTCAATTTCAAAAGTCTTCCTTTTCCAAAATGTGAATTATTCTGCAAATTTTGAATCAATAAGACGACAGAAACATATATTTATTTATATGTAATCGTTCAAAACCCGAAATGGCACCAAATAAGCTGACATAGGTTTCTATTGAAAGCCATCATTAACTTTCTATCAAAACTCCTGACTTTCTATCGAAACTACTTGGGTAAAGGACCACCAACCGTCAAATCATGAAATTACTTTCGATAGAAACTAAATAGTTTTGATCGAAAGTAGTTTCTATCGAAACCTTTTGATTATAGGCCATTTGCAGAGGCTATCAAAAATCTGCAATTTTCATGGCTTCAGGGCTCAAGAGCCCCCCTCAAATGGAAGAATAGGGAGACGTGCTTTTGCCTCGCACAAGTACTCTAAATGATCTTTCTAACGAATATAGATTCGACAATTTTTAAATTAATTATGTCTATGTTTTTTGACGTGCATCAAATGTAGGTTTTTTATCAAATATAAACCTCCAAGTTTGGCATTCAATAAAAAATAGTAGAATTTTTTTTTAAAATAGCAGTGCCCTCCAACTTCAAGACTACTTTCTATAAAAAAAATTGAATTTTGATATATACACAACAAGTTATATGCTATGCAGTCAAGGTATGTCACTCTACTTCAAACGTTCATAAAATATGCAATAATCATGATAATGTCGTCAAACCAATTGCATGCCCTCCGTATGGATGTTACAAAACCAAATTCGAAAGAAGTGCATTGATATCTATTTTAGAAAAAAAAAAGTTATGCTCTATGAAGTCAATGTAACTTTTTGAAAATGACGTTTTCAACAACATAGCAATTTTAGTGGGAGAAAAAAAACCATTAAAATCAATTCAAATGTGTGTGTGTGTGAGGAAAATCTTCAACCTGCAATCACTCGCAAACATGAAATCGTTAGAGGGTTAGCACATGAAATCCAAGTGAAATGAAAGCAAGCAAGAAAACATAAAAAGTATCCTCGTATCATCGGATAGAGCGGAAACAAGTTGCACCCAAGAGGCTTGTTTGATTTGCTCTCTTATGGGAATGTGAATGTGCTCTCTCAAACACAAATAAAATGGATCCCAAAGTGGATTGATTATGATCAATGCAAGATTAGATGAAGAGAGAAGGATTCAAGAACTAGTATGGAGTGACTAGTCTCAAAACTTCTCTCAATGATTAAACTACTATGATTAGAATGCAAGACAATGCAAGAAACTACGATTTATTTTAGCCAAAATGAAACCTAGCATGTGATTTCTAAGTGATTTAAGCATGGAAAGCATAAAAACTAGAAACTAAGAACATTAGCATGAAAATAACTATGAATTCTAAAGCAATTCTAGCATAATAACAATGCACAATGAG
>MU226367.1:835907-849134 GCA_018584345.1 Thuja plicata | reverse complement strand
AAAAACTAGAAACTAAGAACATTAGCATGAAAATAACTATGAATTCTAAAGCAATTCTAGCATAATAACAATGCACAATGAGAGATGAAAATATGAGAGGAGAAGGCCTCTATTTATAGATTTTTTGAAGAGATGAAGAGGCTTGGATGAAGTGGAACCTATGTGGCATCCACATAAGAGCCACATAGGAGACACATAGACTTGAAAAGATGGCCAATTTTGAGTCAAAATTGGTATTTAATATTGAGTAGCTCAATATTTCAAAAAGGGAGAGAAAATTGTAAGAAGGAATTAAAGAGGAATGGGTGCCCATTTTGGAGAGAATTTCCCCATGTGAGTGAGCATTCCATTAGCCTTAAAAAGGTTAGGAATCACCCATTAAGCATGGTTAAAGGATAGTTAGGTGGGGAAGTATACTTAAGAAATGAGGTGATAGGAGTAGGGTAGGAATAGGGTAGGATTAATAGATTCTTAGCTAGGGTTTTAGGGTATTATTCAAATCAAATTTGAATAAATTATGGTTTAGAAGAATTAGGAAAATGGATGATTTAATAAATGTAAATTTATTAAAAAGGGAATTTGATGAGACAAATGTATTTAAATGAAATACATTAGAATAGTATTTAAACTATTGATAAATGAAACTATTTAATTGATTGAATTAAATAGTTAGAGGAATAAGAGGGAAAATAATATTAATATTTTTGGACGTCTACATTTTGCCCCTCTTTAACGTGGCATCGCAAGTGACATTTTGTCAAAGACAAGAAAATGAGTTGTCCCAGAGGAAGAGGGTTTCTAGGAGTCGTGCTGAAGCAACGACGGTACGGGGTTGTGCCCCCTCGAGAAAAGAACACAACGAAGATAATGTTGTGGGTTTTTTCTCAAAAAAAGACGCAATAGGAAGGAGGAAGGGAGAGGAGGTAATAAATAGAAGCCTCCTAAAATGCAACTACGAATGCAATTAAGAATGTAAATGCAAGGATGAAATTAAATGCAGCTAATGAGCTTTGGGGATCCATTTGTGTGTAAAAGTGTGGAGAGCACATCCGATTTTGATATTGCAATAGGAGGTATGCATTAGGTGTTAGAAAACACAGATGAAAAGATTCCTTTGCATGGACTAGATGCTCAAACAAAAGCACACTGCAAAAGACGCATGTATCAGTAGCGACCAGTCACAACGCACCAAGATATAGAAGATCGAGGTAGTGGTGAATAGGTTTGAACTGACACAAGAAGATAAAATCAATAAAGAAGGCGTCATGACCAAGCAGTCATTCGGTCCAAGGTTCTTGCTATGAACAAGATTGATGTGATGAAGGATTTGATAAGCCGACGCCGGAAGGATGCATCCTGAAGGGCAAAGATTGGATTTTATTTGATAAAAGAGATTCGCTGGCAAAAGTTGTGAACATGATGGAGAGCAAGGACAGTCAGTCACAAAATTGATTTGGTGAAAAATAATGTCGCAGTCGCATGAGTCGAAGCGTTGTTTAAAATGAAGACCTGGAATAAATTGGAAAGAATGAAGTATTTATTGCATGATTTTTTAGAATATTTGATGTTTTTGGAATTTTTAGAATTTTTGAGATTTTTCACAATTTTTAAATATTTTTGAGATTTTATGCGTATTTCAGCTGTACAACAAGACAATATATACAAAAATATACATGGGGGAGGGGAACGGGGGCGGGGGAAAAAAATAGGGAAAATGGGGGCTATAAGAGGGGCTGGGGTGGTTAAAGAAGGTCATTTGTGAATAGTGAATAGTAAAATTTTGAACTCTAGAGTGAAAAGATGGCTAACAAGAGGATGAAGGGGCAGCTTGGAGAGCGTGTGCGCACACATGGGAGGCCCGCTGAGTGACCGATACCGGTGAGTTAGCTATCCGAGACCTCGCATTTATTGCTAGTGAAGTTATTTAATGCTTTGGGGGGGTAGATGGGGCATTGATGAGGGGAAAATTGAATTGCGGACCAGAGACGCTAGTTCTTGAACCGGCGTCTATGAGGACGTCGATCACTGGATCAACGTCTTTGCAGAGGCCGATCTCCGGATTAATGTCTCTAGAGGTGACAATGTCGGTCTGGCATCTTTGAAGACGCCAGACCCAGACCCGCGTCTTTGAAGACGGCGGTTTGTAGGATAGATGTCAGAGACTCTGATGTATGAACCGGCGTCTGTGCCAAAAAGAGCAAACACCGAGAGGGAGGGAAACGGGGAGACCTGGCGGGGGCTAGGGATGGGTCAGCATAAGACCTAGGGACAGGATGCCCCACTTTGGGAAGGGTTAGACTAGGACTAGAAGAAAAGGTGACTGACATGGTGGATTTTGGAAATTCTTACAGGAGCAGTTCCCACCATTGGGATCATGAGAGCATTGGCCTCCTACCATGGAGTTGGAGTTGCAGTTGACGGAGGATGACTGGGGCTTATAACTGTAGTTGGGTTGGACAATGTGCCCCGTTGGCTTAGGCTACAAGCACACAATGGGATGATGACCGCGTTGATTGAGCGGTGACACAGTGACACCACCACCTTTCACTTGCGTACAAGAGAGGCGACCATTACTCTAGAGGACGTCTGGCAGATTCTACGGATACCTATCCGAGGGGCGATTCCTCGGTAGTGGTTGGAGGATAGTGATCACTATATGGAGATTGCTTTCAGGCAGTCGATGAGGCAGATTCCCACATACCAGACATGGATGCCCTGACAGCCAGCAGTTGACAGGAGATTGAGGCGGATAACCCTTTATATTGTGAGATTGATTGGGGGACATATGTTAGCTGATCTGGCGGGACACGGTTTTGGCATGGGCTGGTCATGGGTGCTAGCACAGATGTTGGAGGAGGGGACCTCTTATTTCTGGGGGTATGTTGTCCTAGGACAGCTATACCATGATCTACACATGGCTGCGTACCGCGAGGCATGCAACATGGATACCGGGGTGACCTTGATGTTAGTGTGGGCTTGGGAGCACATTGCAGTATTCTAACCTATGAGAGCCAGGGAGTCACGACAGCCTAGGGAGCCTTATGCCTGCATATATAGGCTCCCTTTGAGATACACCTCCGTCGACCAGACTGGATATTGGCGGCGACTCTTAGACAAGGTACAAGTTTTCTGCTGGACTCCATACAGGCTATGCGAGCCATGAGGGGCTATGGACTGGGCGACAGGAGTGGAGGACGGGTTTGAGGAATTTTTGTACCTATCACACGTTCAGACTGATTACTTTCTACTGGAGAGGACCATCCACCAAATAGAGAGGTACAGACCATCCAGGGTCATGCGACAGTTTGGGTTGCAGCAGGGAGTGGTGGCAGAGGATGCCTTATATCCTCATGTTACCAGAGAGGTAGGGACATGGGGGAGGTGCACGGATGCTCTCACAATGAGGGCATCCTGGAGGGACATGGTACAGATGGATTTTGTGGCGCGACCAGACATCACAGATGCAGGGATAACCCCAGAGTATGCAGCACGGTGGGCTGCACACACACTAGTGAGACTGACAGACCCAACTCAGGTGGTTGCTCATGAGAAGCTGACAAGGGACCTGGATGTGGATGACGGGATAGAGATCAAGGATGCCCAAGAGACCTTGGCAGTAGGTCATAGGAGGAGGCTACAGAGACGGGTGAGACCTCGGACAGAGGCTTAGGTACAGGATCAGGGGCCATAGGGGCCCTCACCAGCACATGGACAGGATTAGGTACAGGTGCAGGAACCACCAGTGCCACCACAAGTACAGGGGCCATAGGGGCCACCCATAGGGTACGTAGCACAAGAGACCTATGATACTGTCATCCTAGAGCGAGATAGTCTTCAGACAGAGTGCATGAGACTGCGAGGTTTACTAGACATGGCGGTGGTGTCTGACGCGAGTCTGCATGCAGAGATTGCCCGGATATAGGGGTTATTGACTGCAAAGACAACGTAGGCTGACAGGGTAGAGGGTGCACTAGACATTCTTCAGGGCAGGGTGGACTCGGGAGAGTTTTTGATGGTGGAACTGACGCAGGATGCAGGAGAGCTACGTACTGAGATAGGTACTCTTATAGGCCAGTTGGATACGCTGACCCTGCAGATGGAGCAGGCTACTGAGCAGATTACGACATTGACCTCAGAGAGGGATGCAGCACTGCAACGGGCGGAGGTGTATAGGGCTGAGCGTGACATTGCCAGGCAGGCAGCTGTAGCAGGTGGGGTTGGGCAGGTGGTGGCCGAGGCGTTCGTAGCTCATAGAGATGCAAACAGGGCAGGCAGGGAGACATCCCATTACAAAGCACTATATCATCAGCTAGTTCCTGAGGGACAGAGACGGGACTACTCAGAGAGGTCACGTTCTCAGAGCACAGTGTGGACTTCAGCGTCGCAGGGATCGGTGAGGATGCCACCACGTCCACCACCAGGGCAGGGAGGTGGATCATCACAACCACCAATATGATTCATCAGAGGATCAGATGACACACAGTTTTGCATTTTTGAGATTATACATGTATATTGGCACCGAGGTGCACGTGATGTATTTTATTGACAGACATTGATATATATATATATATATATATATATATATATATATATATATATATGATTGACGAGGACTCTTATGATGCTTATGATGTATGATCTATATGATGTGTTGATGCATACAACTATAGGATTACTGACATTTGATGCTTGCAGGATGTGATGTATATGGATGACCTGATTATGTATATATAATGTATGACTTATGCAAGATGGATGATGCTTATATATATATGATGTATTGATGTGTGTGGATGCAAGATGTGATGTGTTTTTATGATGTATGCAATATATATGTTGATGTTTTATAAATATGTATAGGAATGCCAGATGAATCTAAATGATGTTTTAACAAATACAAGACTAAAATGAATCTAAATGAATTGATTATGCAAGTGGTACATGAATCTAAATGTTGTAATAATGTGAGATGATAAAAATGGATGAGTGCAAGATGAACCTAAAATGAATGAATTATGCAAGACTAAAATGAATGTGTAAATGAGTGAACAATGAAATCTAAATGCTTTAACAAGAAATGAATCTAAATATTAAAATGACTTAATTATGCAAGATGTACATGTTTTTAACAATGCAAGACTAAAATGAATCTAAAATGGATTTAACAATGCAAGCTAAAATAATAATGCAAGATAAACCTAAAAAAGGATGAACTAAAATGAATTTTCAATGCAAGATGATGAACCTAAAAACGGAGTAACAATGCAAGATAAATTAAATGAATTAATAATGCAAAGTTCTAAAATGATACTAACGGTTGACATGATGATTAATGCAATTTAATAATGAACAATGTGACCTGAATGATTGATCTAATGCAATCTAATGAGTCTAATGAATCTAAAATAATGAATAAAGTAACTGAATCTTAATGATAGATGCAATAATGATACTAGAGGCAACGGACGAAATGGACGCAATGGGACTCACCTATATTTTGTGTGTGTGTGTGTGTGTCACAATCAACTGATAAACCAGACGGGTGGACTATGGAGGATCTAGCAAGAAATGTTAGTAGGATGATGACTCAGGATGTTAGCATGATGGCGGGAAGATGGAATGTGTCTCGAATGTACAAGGATCACCTTGATCAATTAATTACAAGTGATTAGTTACAGTGATTATGTACAAAGGTTGCTACCGAGATTTGATTGGATCATATTACTTGTCTTGACGCACGTGATAGTTGCGTGTGCTGATTGATTAGTTCAAGAGGAAAGATACATCCTACGAGAACCCAAAGATGATGATGATCTAGATTTAAGTTGACGAGAGGAAGGATACATCCTGAAGACTCATTTCCAGAAATATGGGACTTACCAAGTTGATTGATCAAATGTGCACTATAAGTGAACTGTAGAACCAATGTAGGATCTTACAAGGAGCAACCCAAGACATGAAAAATATATAGGACTGACACTCGGGGTTTGGGATAGTACAATGTATGGACCATAATATACAAGATTATGTGTACAAAAGCTCAGGTTACGAGATAGGAAGATCAGTGCATATGATGTGCGAACACCCAGGGAATATAGGGAATGTGGAGATTAGTAGAGATGTGGTGCTGGTGATGGAAGGAAACAAGATTTTGATAGATAATGGAATGGTCCATTATGTGTGACGCCTGTTTCCAGGTTTTCATCACCCATACTTGTCCAAGGAGCCTGATTGCCAAGTTTTCACCATTGGATGAAAGTTTTTCTCTTTATTTTTCTTTTTGATTTCTTTGGATCTTTTTTATTATTATTTTTTTGATATTACCCAAGTGCCTGTTTACCAGGTTTTCACTGGGACAATCATTTTTTTCAGCTTCATTTTTCACTTTTTAGAGATTTTTTTAGGACTGTTTTACATTGTTTTTGTGCTTTTTTCAGCACTTTTTATGGATTTTCTCAGATAACTGGAATGAACAATCATCCGTCAGGCATAGAAGCGCCTGAGATGAATGATGTTGATAGGATCATTCAATGGTTCTCCTTCTGGAGTAGAGAGTTGATATGCCCCAGAACCGAAGCATGTAGTGACAACATATGGGCCTTGCCAGGTGACTTCAAACTTGCCTTTCTTTTCCCGATCAGTACCCACTTTCTGATTTTCTTTTAGCACAAGGTCCCCTACCTAGAACTGGCATGGGTGGACCTTCTTGTTATAGTTTCTCTTGAGTCTATTCTGGTAAACAATCAAGTGATCATAATCTTGCTGGCGCTTTTCATCTAATAGTTCAAGTTGTGTGAGTCGTGCCACTCGGTAATCTTCATCATCAATCAAGTCTCTTAGTGATACTCAGAGGGAGGGTAGTTCAACCTTAATTGGTAAGATTGCTTCAGCACCGTAGACTAGGGAGTAGGGAGTAGTGCCAGTAGGAGTACGGTAGGAAGTGCGATATGCCCAGAGGGCAGGATTGATCTGGAGATGCCAGTCACGACCAGTATCAGTGACAACTTTCTTGAGGATTTTGAGGATGGTTTTATTAGTTGCCTCAGCTTGGCCATTACCTCGCGGGAAACATGGACTGGAGAAACAGTGATGGATATGGAGGTGAGCACAGAGATCACTAACGTGTTGATTTTCAAATGGTGTACCATGATCTGTGAAGATGGTGGAGGGTATGCCGAAGTGGCAAATGATGTGATAGAGGATGAATTTGGATATCTGGACACCAGTAGTGAGTGTGAGTAGAATTGCTCCACTTTGTAAAGTACTTCGTAGCTGTGATTATGTACTTGTGGCCTTCAAAAGAGAGGGGAGTAATCTTACAAACGAGGTCAAAACCCCAACAAGAGAAAGGCCAAGGAGGCGCAATAGGTTTGAGATCTTGAGCAGGAGCATGGATCAAATTAGGATGTTGTTGACAAGGTAGGCACTTTTTGATGAACTCACAAGCATCATATTCCATTATAGGCCAATAGTACCCTGTACATAGAAGTTGCTTGGATAGGACCATGCCACTTGTGTGGGCACCGCAGATTCTAGCATGTACCTCTTGTAAAGCCTAGGTGGCTTCATTTTCATCTAAACATCTAGAGAGCATGTTGTGATAACCTCGACGATAAAGGGTATTGGCTACGAGGGTGTAACGGGATACTCTACAGATAAAGTTTTGGTGTTGGTTTGCAGTGAGATGAGGAGATATGATACCTGTAACCACCTAAATTTGGTTTGTTCCAACTATGGACCCTATTTTCCCTAAGTGTGATCATATCCTCAATTATGTCCAAATGACCCTGTTACTGCTTGGCATAATTCTTCAAATCAATTTAATGTCCTAGGTGATTTTATCACTAAATTATATTAACTATTATAGCCATACGATTTAAATCAATTCAAACCAATTAAATCAAACCAAAATCAAATATGGCTATAGTATTTAATTATAAAGGAATTAAATAAATCCCTAAATCAATTACCCACTTGCAAAATAACCCATTCCGCTAGCATATTTAATTTAATTAAAATGGTTATAGTCCCCTAATTATTAAAAAACAATTTCATTGTTTAAATAATTAATTCCTATATTGTTAAATGAATTAAATAAGTTTAAATCATTTATTAATATTCCCCTAAACCCCAACTTAACCTATCTCAACCACTTCTACCCTAGGTTCTAACCCTTCTCAACCCATTCACCCTTGCTAATCTAATCCCAATCCTAATTCTACCCTAACCCACTTCCTAATGTTGTCACATTCCATTAAGGAATGCTTAGCAACTCAACCCACTTGAGAAAGTCCACTTTCTCAAGCTTGACTTCCTTAAGGTCCACTTTCTCAAGCCAACCTCTTACACTCTACCTTGCTTCTTTAAGACTTTCATTAATGCCTCATTAATGAAGATGTCTTAAGCCTATGTCTCTCCCATGCCTTATTAATGCCTTGGGCATTAATGACTCTTACATCTCCATTAATGAGTCTCTCAACTCATTAATTCACCTTGTCCCCCTTCTCTCTCTCCCATTCTTCTATAAATAGAGGCCATTTTTGAGAGTAAAGGAGCCTTCACCTTAGATTGTAAATGCATTGTTATGATGTTAGATTAATCCTAGAATAACATTTCACTTCACATCTCATGCTTCTACATTGTTATTATTCACATGCTTAGAGCTAGAATGCTTGTTTATCATCTTTTTAGCTTGTTTTTAACTAAAAATCCTTCATGCTAGGTTGTATTCGTCACTGATTGTAGCATATTCTGAGGGCTAATATGTTACTAATCACACTCTTCCTAATTAGCAGGAAATAGGTCGATATTAGGTGGTTTTACATGCTTGTCTAACCATTTTGAACTAATGCAATGACTTATTAAGTGTTTGTGTCTTTCTTAACAGGTTCCCAAATACACACGCACATTTTTGGCGCCCACAGAGGGGCCCAATTTTCAACTTGGCCTCATTTTCTAACACTTTTTTACCTATTTGCATGCTCAAGATTCAGACACAGAATCATTTTTAATCATTCAGGATCGCATCCCGGATACGCCATCGTACCGCGAAAAAGTCAGATTGCATCCGGGATTTCTCGGGTCGTATCTGGTTTGGGCTCGTATCTGGTCAGCAAGGGATCACATTCGGTGAATAAGCTCACATACATTATACTGTGTCATATTTAGTAAAATTTCAAGATCACATCTGGTTAAAAAGTTTGAGCATCTCGTTTGCCTAACCCCTAACATTCTAACAAGTGGTGTTTTTGATAATTTGCAGCTTAACAAGTGTTTGCAGGGTATTTTTGAAGGTTTTTGTGGAAGTTTTCACCAACAGATACTAACGTGGTTTTACAGGTTGCTAACCCCCATCTTGACTTATATTTCCTTGCTTTCCAAACTTAAAACCATTTCTCCACTTGTTAAAACAACCAGATAATATGCTCTTTTCCTCTTAAGGGAAATCAGAAAGTCGGACATTGTCTTATCATTTGTGATGAAATTGGGGGTAAATGAACAAGCAAATAAAAATCACTTAATTCTTTTTGGATAGTAACTGAACAAAACAAAGCACTAAATATGTGGGATTAATTGAACAAGTTCAATCGCTTAATTATTTTTGGATTAGAAATTGAACAACACAAATCATTAAATCATTGTGGTAATTGAACAAGGCAAATTTTCCCTTTCAAGCATCCTGTTTTCTTTAAAATAGGAACTAAATCAAGCTCAACATAGCTTGAGGGAATGAATTTTATTTTAAGTGATTTGGGAGAAAAATGCTTAGATTAGGAGAGTATGCTCTTCTTCCTCGGAAGAATCAGAAATCCAGACATCCAAAGCTCGCCAATCCTGGTTACATATCATTTAAACAGTAGAGGGCCTGTCGGTTGAGGAAAAAATATCCCGGGAACAACCCAAGTGAGGACAGGTCTTACGCCGACCCTTCCAACTCACTATAAATAGTTGCTTCCTCATAGGCCAAAGCCTCAAAAGATGAAACTAGTTTTGTTCTTGGAATTACGACATCATTCCTTGAACATATCTGGGTATATGTAGAGCGGAGCTGCTGGAATCTTGCTTTCGAGACTACATATATTCAGGTACTCATAGGGCTATATGCCTCAATTTTGCCTTGTGCAATTCTATGGGGGACAGTTTCAAACGGATTGCCCAATAATCTACAACAGCTTCAACTGAAAGAATACCCGATTCATCCCTGAAAGGGTGATAATCTTTGTGCAAGGCAAAAAGTAATTGCCCCAAGACACTCGTCATATCGTGCCCTCACTTGAGTTTGGAGTCAGCTAATACAACATCATGACTGGAGCCATTGCGTGCTTGGTGATGGTTGTATTCTGATTAGCATTTGAGTGTGTACCTAAGTCAACGAGCAAAGATTTTCATCCTCCACCTAGAGAATAGGACAAGATGAGTGTTTGTTTCACCCTCTTAACAATGCAAAACTGTTTGACGTGTCTAAAAGATCATTAAAAAGATAAGCTCCTCAAAAAAATCAACAAATTTCAAACCCTGGAGTACAAGTGTTTTTCACGCCCTACAACACCTCTTGATGCAATCTAGAAACAAGCAACTTCACGCACTTCAAAAACAAATTTTTCAAAACTGACCCAAATTGACAAAACATCATAAAATCGTATCCTATTTTTCCCAAGTCACATCTAGTATCTAGGATAGTATTTGGTATTTAGAATCATATCTGGTCAACAAGAAGTCATATCCAGATTCTAGGATCATATCTGGTACCATCAGAGGCTCGCATTCAGGACAGTGGGCATTTGTATTAGT
Source organism: Thuja plicata (assembly GCA_018584345.1). Lineage (NCBI taxonomy): Eukaryota > Viridiplantae > Streptophyta > Pinopsida > Cupressales > Cupressaceae > Thuja > Thuja plicata. Next base: position 838,343 of record MU226367.1, on the reverse strand, counting down.
TTTTCTTAGGAAGTCTCCGTGGATTAGGATACCCTTTTTGCTCTTTAGCTGGTTCCTGTTGTCTCTTCTGGTCTCCCTATTGTTATTTTAAAACACTTTTGAAATGTCTACCTTGCATGCTTAGTCAGTCTTTCATGATTAGTTCAATACGTGTGGTCTACCCATTTTCTATCAACAACTTGGTTCCCAGCTCACTATTAGGGAATTCTAACCCTTTGACACTGGAATCATTTACATCCACCAACAACAAACAGTTACTTCTACCTAGACACGCCCACTTGAACGATCTGAAAACCTTACTTGCACTATTGGGAAATGTTAACAAAGTTGGGGAACAAACTTCATGGTTAACACAAGACGCAACTAGTAGACAACTAAAGGATCAAAAGTGCCTCCTAAAACACTGCACTTTCACGGAGAAACTTCTTGCAGTTCCCTTTTTGATCTAGATTCACCTCTAATGGATAGCAACATTAACGAATGGAGTAAGGCCTTTGAGGGTTATAATGATGGCTAACAAGCATAATCCGAAGGCACGAAAGAGGAAGAAAGACCCAAGTTTGAACATAATCCGTTTGGATCAGACAGTGAAGAAGAGATCCCTGAAGATGAATACGAGAAACTCAAACAAAGTAAACAGATCCACAAGCTATTGGAATGGATAATTGGTGACGATAAAGAAAATTAATTCCTACATCTAGTATCCATAGGTGTTTAGTTACCCAAAGATTATAATGTCAAAAATCTCAAGGAAAAGGAGGTACCAAACCCGATATCTATTCTCACCAAACAACTCAATCTAATGCAAACAAAGCTCACCAATCTCAAACAAGAGAAGGAAAAACCTAAAACAAAATACTCTTTGGATGCCATTTATCCATTTCCTTTTGACAAGAGTATCACTATGGTCTCGTTTCCTCCTAATGTGGCAAGGCCAAAGTATGACAAATACACGGGAGAAACTGACCCACACGACCATGTAAGAGAATTCTGTGCTCTAAGCATTGAGTACATGCACAAAGCCACTTACCTCATGCGACTGTTTCCAGGAAGTCTAGGAGGTAATGCCATGGAGTGGTTTTTGAAATTGAACCCTAAGGTTAAAACATTCGAGGAGTTGATGCAACGGTTCATTCAACATTACTCCTACAACATCCAACATGGCATCACTATGATGGATCTATGTAACACCAAACAGAAAATTGGAGAATCATTTACCCACTTCCTACAAAGATGGAGGAAGATTTTTGCACGATATTCAAGGGTCATTCCCGAAATAGAAAAGATGGAAATCTTCGTTAATAATCTAGTGCCTGAATTGAGCTATGCTCTACAAATGCAAGATTCTCCTAGCTTCGATAGGATGATTAAAAATGCCCTTCGTATTGAGGAAGTTATGGTCAAAAAGGGAGAGATCACCCTTCAAAATGAAAACAAAGGAAGTAACTCCAACTCCAAGCCTAAATGGTGGAAGCAAAACAAAAATGTTGTTAATGACGAAGTAGTTGATGCCTCTAACATTAATTCTAAACCCGAAGCATTCAATCTCACCAATGGCATGCAAGCAAGCAAGGAGACTAAAGTAACACCCCCCGTTCCCAAGGCAAACAATGATAATGACAAGGGATGATCATGGACTTCAAAACCTCATAGAACATTCACTCCTTTGGGGGAACCTCTTGAGACTGTCTTAAAACCATTGGTGGATAACAAAGTTCTTACGATTCCCGATTCTAAACCGTGGGAACCAATGGTCAAACCCAGATGGTGGGATGATAACTCCTATTGTGTCTTCCACAAAAACAAGGGACACAAGACTAATAAATGTCTCAAACTTAAACATGTTATCCAAGACCTCATCGAAGGAGGTAAGATCAAAGTCGACGAACATACTACTAATGAGGATCATACGACATTCAACAAACCCTTTCCTAATTATAATCAAGGAGAAACATCTAAAGGGAAAGGTAATGAGGTAAAATACACCTATTCCAAGAGTGACAATGTGATTAATATGCTCAATATTAAAACTGAACCCATCAATGTGGTCACAATTAAAGGTGCCTCATCCTCTTCAAATGCTGTAACACGGAGCCAAGCACAGGTTACAATCAAGGGAACTCCAAAACCGACATCAACATCAAAGGTTCCTATTATAACTCTTCCTAAACCAGTAGCAAAACTGTTGAGATTGCTAAAACGCAATGCAACCAAGATCACCTGCATGCAAAGACTATTACACAGAATGAAACAGACAGAAGAGAGAAGGAATCAGCTATGGCGGCCGATAGGCCAGAGAGTGAAAAAGGATGTTGACAGAAATTATCTTCTATTCAACAATAAATGATTTACAAACTCCTTGGTAAGAAATACAAAGAAGACAATCCTTATAAAGGATGTCGAAACCCTAAAAGGGCAACTAACTCAGAAATAGAA
>MU226367.1:779414-811011 GCA_018584345.1 Thuja plicata | reverse complement strand
CCTATAAGTAGATCTGATCTTGGATGAATAGTTGGAGGTTTTTAGGACATATCTCATAAAAGACCAAATTTTTGCAAAAGGATGTTGTCTTGATAATCTGGCAAAAGCTTGATCTTGTTCTGATTTTCAATATATTTGTTCCATGGAAAGAACCAATTTCAACATAATTAAACTGGAAAATAACAAGCATGTGTCTAAAAACAATCTGACAAGGGACAAAGAAACCTTGAAGGATATAAGCATGTGACAAATTTGAATGTTGGATATTATGTCTGTGTTTTGGATTTGTCAATGTTCTTCAAACACTTCAAGCACAAAATCTACCTAAGGAATTGGCATAGCATGAAAATACTTGCTCGTAAACTTAGGCACACACACAAGAGCTAATCAAAATACGGTCATCACCAAGCACGCAATGGCTCCAATCATGATGCCGTATTATCCAGTTCTAAACGCTCAGGGTGGTACGAATGTACGAGTGATCTTGGGGAAGTTACTATCTTCCTTGCACAAGCATTATCACCTTTCGGGGGTGTTCCAGGTAGCTTCTAAGCCTAGATTGTTTAGTATGGTTCTCCGTTCGATTGCATCCTCTATGTCCGCGCAAGCACGATTCAGGCGTATAGCCCCATAGAGCGTCTTGACAAAAGTGGTCACATAAATGTGATTGAGACCGCGAGGCCGCACTTAAGTTAGACGAGAGCCGAGTATAAGCTCAAATGCCAATCGAATCCCGAGGCTTTAACCCCAAAGAGTAAATTTGATTAACGTGAGTTAGAGTGGTGTGACTTACACCTCATTCTCACATGGGTCATTCCCAGGAGATTTTTTCCTCAACCGACATGCCCATCTAAAGGATTCATAGTAACTTGGATTGGCGATAAAAATGAGTCTGGATTTCTGATTTTCCCACAAGGGGAAAAGAGCATACTCTCCTATCCAATATCATTTTCTCTACAAGCACGCAAGACACACTTTGTTCTTTCCAAAAGATTCAAATTTTCAACACTAAGTAAGTGTGTCTAGGTTTTTGATCTTCCCAAAAGGGAAGAGAGCATAATCCCCTAACACTCACTTAGGATTAAACAAAAAAATCTAACTAATTAGTCAATGTGCCTAAAAAAGATTAATACAAACATGATCGTTTGGTCGATGTAGATCTGAGGCAACCTGCAAGGCAAATTTGAGTAGTTTTGAATTTGTGTCTTTAACAAGCGGTGCTACAAGAAAATTGGTTAGTAGTTTCAAGTTTGGCCTTTGGCAAGCATTAAAAACACAAGAAACACTTAACACTTGTTAGTACATGATAAATCTCACTTAGACAGAGCGCAGATGTTGGTTCAGGGTGCAGACGCCGATTCTGGTTTTTGCCTAAAAATGACAGAAAGAGGAAAACAGGCTAAAAACACAGAAAAAATAAAGAGATGTTATACCAGTCGGAGATGCCGATTTACAGAGCCCAGATGCCGGTGCAGGGTGCAGACACTGATTTGTGAATCGCAGACGCTGGTTCATGAACCAGCATTTGCGAAGCCACTGATGTACTTACAAACACAAAAAGACAGCAAATAAAATCACTTTTTCTTCTTCTTAGTCTTTAGTTTGATCAAATTTAGCCATTTTGAGAGTATTAAAACAACTAAAAGCTAGTGTCCTTTAAACCATTATCAAGATTTATTCTTCTTAATGAAAATTTGGCATAATTTCTGCTTGTAAAATGAGTCTCTACTAAAAAATAGAATGATAAGATGCCTAAAATCAGTAGGAAAACCAAAAATTCAGATAAACCAAAAGGTTGTGTTTGCAAAGTCTCAAATTAGCTCTTCCAGGCAGAGACGCCAGTTCAGAGCGAAAACGCTGGTTCAACGCAGACGTCGAACGACAGTTCAGGAAGAACCGGCGTTTGCGTAGACACCTCTGCGTAAAATGCAGATGTGGATCCACGTGCTTGGCGAAACTTGAAGAAATTTAAGACAAGAAGTTAGGAATTTTAGGGACGTAGGTCCCACCGGGCGTGCCAGAATGTAGTATGAGGAAAATCTTCAACCTGCAATCACTCACAAACATGAAATCATTAGAGGGTTAGCATATGAAATCCAAGTGAAATGAAAGCAAGCAAGAAAACATAAAAAGTATCCTCATATCATCGGATAGAGCGGAAACAAGTTGCACCCAAGAGGCTTGTTTGATTTGCTCTCTTATGGGAATGTGAATGTGCTCTCTCAAACACAAATACAACGGATCCCCAAGTGGATTGATTATGATCAATGCAAGATTAGATGAAGAGAGAAGGATTCAAGAACTAGTATGAAGTGACTAGTTTCAAAACTTCTCTCAATGATTAAACTACTATGATTAGAATGCAAGACAATGCAAGAAACTATGATTGGTTTTAGCCAAAATGAAACCTAGCGTGTGATTTATAAGTGATTTAAGCATGGAAAGCATAAAAAATAGAAACTAAGAACATTAGCATGAAAATAACTATGAATTCTAAAGTAATTCTAACATAATAACAATACACAATGAGAGATGAAAATATGAGAGGAGAAGGCCTCTATTTATAGAGTTTTTTGAGAGAGGAAGAGGCTTGGATGAAGTGGTACGTATGTGACATCCACATAAGAGCCACATAGGAGACACATAGACTTGAAAAGATGGCCAATTTTGAGTCAAAATTGGCATTTAATATTGAGTAGCTCAATATTTCAAAAGGGGAGACAAAATTGTAAGAAGGGATTAAAGAGGAATGGGTGCCCATTTTGGAGAGAATTTCCCCATGTGGGTGAGCATTCCATTAGCCTTAAAAAGGTTAGGAATCACCCATTAAGCATGGTTAAAGGATAGTTAGGTGGGGAAGTATACTTAGGAAATGAGGTGATGGGAGTAGGGTAGGAATAGGGTAGGCTTTAGGGTGGGATTAATAGGTTTCTAGCTAGGGTTTTAGGGTATTATTCAAATCAAATTTGAATAAATTATGGTTTAGAAGAATTAGGAAAATGGATGATTTAATAAATGTAAATTTATTAAAAAGGGAATTTCATAAGACAAATGTATTTAAATGAAATACATTAGAATAGTATTTAAACTATTGATAAATGAAACTATTTAATTGATTGAATTAAATAGTTAGAGGAATAAGAGGGAAAATAATATTAATATTTTTGGACACACACACACACACACACACACACACACACATATAATCTAGATAGAAAATCCTAAAAGACTCTAGTTTACTTCATCTTCCAATTTCAAACAGTTTAACGACAATATGCATTTGAATCTAATTTTTTTTTTCAAAATGTAGACTTCAATGTCCATTTAGGCAAAAAAGTGTAACCCACTATTGTGGGATCACCCTGCTTCTATATAAAAAATTCACCATTGTACTTGTGCAAGATGCCACAAAGAGTGATTCTCACTAAAGAATTGTTTTTCTTTTTATTTATCTTCTTTTTTTTTATAGCTTTTTAAATTATTTTTTATATTTTTTTATTGGAATATTCTAGATAATTAGGCATGAGAGCGTGTAAGGTGCACTATGTTTATTGTTTCTCTGAGAGCCTAAATGTCTAGAGTGATTGGAGCTAATAAGAACCTTGCTTGTGCTTGGCAATGATGGCAAGTGGTCCTAGCCAATAAAGCTCAAAATTTCCTTTCCCTCCTCAATATTGATTGTTCCTCTAATTTCCTCTAATCAAGGTTTCCAAATTCAAGCTCACAAGCTTCGATCTTCTTGTCATGATTATAATAGAGATAATTATAATAAGTTATCAAATGAATTACAATGGCAAGGTATTGCTCGTCAAGTAGTTCTAACTCATGTAGCCATACAATTTTTATATCTCGTCATTAATGACATTACATAAAGAGATGTGAGGAGATGGTAGTTTGGTCTCAGTTAGTGAGATAGATTTAGAGTCAAATACTAGATTGTATGGAATTTTAGTAATTAGTTTGCAAATACCAATGTAGTAGATTCATAACAAAACATAGAGTCAAATGAACCAATCATGACCAACATATTAATAGTCCTCTTAGGGATTTTTAACAATATTTATTAGATGTCTCTTCTAGACCATTACTTTTGGAATAGTGGCAAGTGGATTGGTGATGTTGGATGTGGAAATGCCCACATAGGGTGTGAGCATCGTAGTTATATAGGGATTTACTATTAGCATTAATAATGGTATTAGGGATGCCATAATAGCATTATATATAATGAAGGGTGATATTGGATATTTAGTCTATAGTATAGGTGGTGGTGGAAACCGTGACCCATTAATGAAATAATTAGTGGTGGTCATAGTAAACTTAAGTCCACTAGATAAAAAGGGTTGAGTCTTGCTAATGAGATCAAAACCACATTGAAAAAGGGACAAGGAGAAGCAATAGGTTGCAAATTTTATGAATTTTGTGCTATTGACAAATCAAACATTACTTTAACATACTATAATGCATGATGCTACATTTTTGGTCAATAGTAACTTGTTTTCAATAGCTTATTTTCTAGGATCGTACTTCTACTATGGGTTATCCATATATCATCGTGATCTTCTTTGGGTTTGAGAATAATCTTTTTCTAAGTTTAGGCATCATAATAATGTACCAGCAAAACTCCTTTGATAAAGGGTGTCACTAAGGAGAGTGAATCAAGAGAAATTATGGAAGGAGGTTTTCCTGTTAGTTATGCAAAATATTAGGTGGTAATATTTGATCACAAAGGTAGGATTAAATGTTGTAGTATGAGGGACAATTTGGGGCCCACAAGTTCATAATCAAGTTCAATGTCAAGGTAACCATATGTGATAATCAATATAAATTCAAAAAAGAATTCAAAATATTGGTTGTCTTATGGAATATCCAAAAGTGACGTTGTGGTAATTGATCATCCTATAATTTATCATGTTTATATCATTTATTATAACACTTTCCCCCATGTTTAGAGCATCTTTCCAAGTCATTTCCATACATTACCTTGATTCATGAAGCATTAACTATGTTAAATAATTGATTGACAAAAAATTGTATATCTAACTAGTTGATGCTAAATTGTGATTAAAAAATAAATAAAATTAATTGGTAATTCTGTATATTTTTATTATTAATAAAAGATAAGTTCATTATAGTTTTGCAAAGAAACAACACCACAAAGTTCATCTAGCCCTAAACCACCTAATATCAAACCAAAATAATGCCTTTCAAGTAGCTTTCATACTCCCAAACCACCCTCTGCCATTTTTGATATCCCATTCGACCATCCAAAAAAATTGGCATTACAAATTATTCCCAACCCATACATGCATACGCTTATATTGACATTTCAAAGGCACAATCCAAATTCTAATACATTCTTGTTCCCCTTAAATAGGGTTTCTAGTACCTATCAAAAAAGACAAAAAAAAAACACCATTTTCTACATCCTTACTCTTGGTCGTTGTTGTCTAATAGGGGATATAGGTACCTATAGAAACCTACAATAACATCAAAATCTCAACCACAAAAAGATCTTTTAGGCAGTTAGTTTCCCAATATCGAAAGAGGAAGCAAACAAACAATATGCATAATCATCAAATAATAATGAAGTCAATCAAAACCATGAACATGCAAACCAAAAGTCATCCTTCGTTGTTCTCCTTCTCTATGTAATGTGGGCTCTTAGAAAATGAGTGATCTATGTGTCAGCATAAGAATTCAAAGCGAATATGGTTAACAAATATGAGAAACAAGCTCTCTATTTATACGATTTTCAAGGTTCCAATAAAGATTCCATGATTGGTGAGTTGGTTGTCTGTGATTGAAGAGTTGAACTCAGACTGTGTGGGAGATGAACTCAACTGATTGCATGCCAACATAATAGATTGATATGTTAAGAGGATAGATTGAATAGTTGGACTTAGAGTGAGTGGGAGTTCAACTCAATTGATTGCATGTGTTGAAAAGATGAGAGAGTTAACTGGTTGCATGAGGACTTTAATTAAGTAGGTGTAGAAGACCAGATAGATTAAATATATATCTGATTTGATTGATTAGTTAGGAGAGAGAATGGTGGAGTTAACTAAAACTCATAATTGGAGGGATAAATATGTTTAAATAAATAAAAGAGTTTATTTATTTGCACATGTGAGGAATATAAATAAATAAATAATCTATTTTTATCTATAAATTTTTTATTGATTTTGGAAATAGGAAATACATATGTACTTAAAACAAAAATCATTTAACATTTGGGAGCCTCTGTGCCTAAATTTTATCCAGTATACCCTGAACCATACAAAAATCCCCTGTCAAAACCTGCACACCCAACCAGAGAACACCATTTGGAGGACTATTCTATATAAACATATACATATTCTGTCAGTCCTAATCCAGAATGTAAACCTACTAACCAACATAGCTTCAAAGACCATGAAGCATAATACATATTTGAGTTACAAAAAACCATATCATGTTATACATAAGACTCTAGAAGTAGTTAGATGTTATAAAAAAAACCATCATCTTTACCGCACAGTAAGGCTATCGTGTTGTGGTCGTTGTATCTTTTGTTCCCAAAAAACACTTGCATTCATGGAGCCAGAGGTAGAGGGTGCACATTACCATAGGTTTTATCAGCAAAATTGAGCCTTCTACCGACTTCAAGCCCATTAAGGACTTTTCCTGCCCCAACGCCTTCTTCACCTTCTTCTTGGCACCTCCACATTGAATACATTTCCAGGGTTGCCTTCTTGAATCTCTACAACAAACCTTGTGGTTGTGGCCTGCAAAACCCTCTTTAGGGAAATTCATTTCCTCCCAATTTCATATTTATATTTGCCCTTGTTAACTTGACCCCACCAATGGAGAAATGGGACAAAACCATAAATTCTTCCCTCCTATAAGTCTTCAAAGCAGTCAAAGTAGTCTAAACCAATTCCTGGCACAACCCATTCAAGGATATGGTCCAAACCTACCAATAACTCATTTTTAAATAATAGAGTCGTGATCCTTTTAACTTCTACTTCCTCTTCACCCAACTCCAAGGCCCAAGCGATAAGCATTGAAACCACATCAACATTGAGCCTCCACTTTCCATGCATGTTTTGGAATTGAGGCCCAAGAAAAGCCGTGGCTGCCATTGCCAATTCCATGTCTTCCATTCGAAGCATGCCTAACATTTTGTTCTTGCTCACAAGGCCCTTAAACCCTTTCTAATGCTTCGTGGTGTCGACGAAGAATGTGGCTTCCATGACACCTAAACACATTAAACTTAACAACCTAGATTCCAATTCTCTAACACAACAACTTACTTCCACTTCAGCCTACACCTGGCCTTTATAGAAAATCAACACTTACTATCATAAATGTGCAATAACTTAGGCATTGCAAACAAGGATGTCACCAATCTATCAGATGATGTCATTCCTCAAGAGCCATCCAAAAATGCTCTTGACATAACTACCTAGAGATTTCGCACAAGCCAAATCTAACTAAACATCTACTCATGTCAGACCACTACAATCGTTGATGTCACTTCACCACCTCAGCAAAGGAAAAGATCATGATCCAATCTCCACTTCAATTACATGTTGCCAAGTTAAAAATCTAATTTTTTATAATTTGTAATTAATATATAGTTTTTAAATTTGAGAAATGTGAATTTAAAAATTTAAAAAGCCCACCATTCCACTGAGGAGAAATCATCAAACTGTATGTCATTATTTATGTTGAAATAGGTTGTCCAATTGGAAATAACATCTGCCTCCTGATTCCCTTCTTGTGTAATATGACTAGTTTGGAAATTATCAAAGGATTCAAGAAGGAGGCCAATCTCATCAATAATACCTTGTAAGTGTCAAGCTATCACCGTCCTGTTTTTATAGCATTGATAATAAGTGAATCCTCTAAACTTTTAGCTGCTGAGCAACTTTGACAACTAGAAGGGCAACCCTTGCTTCTGTCATGTTGTCTGTTCCATTCAATAACTTTTGAGCAGCTAGAGAAATTACATTACCCTTCCAATCCTTTTTTATAGCCTCAACACCATAAGGGCTTGGGTTTCCTTTGGATGCCCCATCAAAGTTTATTTTCACCCAGTTGCTTCCAAACCTCATTCTTAATTTTATCTTTTTTGGACTTTTGCCCATAGATTCCTCCATTCCTTATCTTCAAGCACGACCAAGCTTGATGGATAATCTAATCTTCCTTGGTGTATACTAGGTTATTACTTTGCCTTAGAATGACAGCCTTCATAGATTCTTCAACCAAGATGTTAATTCTCACTTTGATTCTATCAACCGATTCTTCCTTCTCCTAGAAGATCCTTCTATTCCTTTCCTTCCAAATTTCCCATATTACAATTGAGGGGCATATTTTACATATAGAAGATAGGGCCGAAGTCTTCTTTGGGAGTGGCCAGCTTGAGAAGACTTCATTAACACTGTTTTGCATTGGACCAATCGAATTTATCTTTGAATTTATCATTGCCCAACATTCTTCAGCAAAGGGGCATCTTATTAAAAGATGGTCTATGTCCTCTGAATTTGCATTACACAACACACATTTGGTAGGGCCTTGAAAACTAAATATTTTTCTTCTCTCTCTCTAGTGAGGATTTTGCCATGGATTACAAGACAAGCAAAGGCCGCTGCTTTTGGGAGACACTCTCTGTCCCAACATAATTTCATTGGCCATCCTAGGGTGTCATTGTCTCCCTCTAGGGATAAGTATCCAATCTTTACTGAATATTCCTCACTTCGGGAAACACACCAAAAAATTGAGTCTTCCTTATGAGTTATTAAGACACTTCTACTGTTAAAAATTTCTATCATTAGAGCCTGTTGTTCAACTGACAGACCTAAATTATCCACCTCCTTCTAGGACCAGAATGTCCCTACAACAGTTTGTTGTTTTTCAACATAGTCTACCACTTTTGACCCCCACAGTTTTGTGAGGTTTCGGCTTACCTCAAAAAATTTCCCATCTTCTGCAAGCACTGGGAGTCCATTCCAGGAATCTTTCTAGAAAAGAGCATCTTTCCCTTCTCCAACATTCCATGATACATGCTTTGTGATAATCCCTCTACAATCAAGCATAAAATTCCAAAGTGCAAAGCCCTTTGGTGGATTTCTTATGGTTGGAATTCTATCCCTAGCAGGACTGTCCAGGTATTTGGCCCTTAGAATCTTTACCCATAAGCAGTCAGGGTCTGCATACATATTCAAGACCAGTTTGGCTCCTAGAGCAAGGTTCATTTTTCTCCAATCTCTTAGCCCCACACGTCCTTTAAATTTCTTACAACAGATCTTGTCCCAAGCTAATAGAGGCCACTTCTCCCCATCATTAGTGCCATTCCAAAAAAAATCTGCATTCTTTTACTAAGATAGTCAAGGATTTTGGAAGAAATTTTAAAGAAACTCATTGAATAAATGGGGATAGCAGAAATAACAGTTTGCAGTAAAATAATCCTACCTACAGACGATAACCATTTGCCCTTCCAACCTTCCATCTTATGCAAACAGGAATCAACTAATTATTTCCACAAGTGGGGCTTTGAGGCTCCTTCAAAGAGAGGAACACCCAAATATTTTGCAGGAAGCTTACCAGTCCTTATATTTAGAATGTTACTCAGATAAGATTGTAAATTTTTTCTATAGTTGAAGAAGTAAACGTCATATTTATGCCAATTAATGCATTGTAAAAAAGTCATGTTGTATCTATCTAAGGTTGCTTTGATGATCCTAGCTTCCCTGGCAGTAGCTTCACCCAGAAGAAAGTTTTCATCTACAAATTGAAGGTGGGAGAGAGGGTCAATTCCTTTAGCAATGTCTATCCTTTTCCACTGACCTCCTCTTCGCTTACTGGCAATAAGTCTCCCCAACACTTCCACCATGATGATAAAGAGGAAAGGTGCAATGGGGTCACCTTTTCTGATTGCTCGAGTAGTCTCAAAGAAGCCTTGAGGGCTCCCATTTACCAAAATAGAGAACCTAGGTGTGTTTATGAAACTTGCTATCCACTTCAACCATTCATCAACAAACCCAAATTGTTTCATGATCTGAATCAGAAAGCCCCTATTAACATTGTCATAAGCCTTATTAACATCTAGTTTAATCATCATCTTAGATACCATTGCATTCTTAACTGTATGAATGGCTTCATGAGAAATTATAATACCTTCAAAAATTGATCTGTTAGGGGCAAAGACACTCTGTTCAGGAGAGATAACATACTTGAGCAACGGTTTCAATTTATTAGCATCCACTTTAGCTATAACCTTATAAGTGATATTATATAGTGTGATAGGTCTATAGTCATCAAAGGTTACACTATCATCTTTCTTGGGGATCAGAGCAATAAAGGCGTTGTTGAAATATTTTAGAACAAACCCACCTACACAGGACTCCTCAACCACCTCCCATAGATCCTTACCCAAGATATACCAGGTTTTCTAAAAGAAGATTGTTGGGAAACCATAAGGACCTAGGTATTTATCACCCCCATAGCAAAGAGAGCCTTCCTAACTTATTTTTTAGTTATTGGGCTCATAAGAGTAGCATTTTGTGCTTTAGAAAAACAATTGGGGATCAATTTTAGCAAGTCATCTACATTACTCAGATCATCCACATCACTTGCAAAAATATTTTTGAAAAAACTTACCACTTCATCAATGATCTAATTTGGGGTGTTTAGAATATCCCCAACCATAGATTTGATGGAGAAGATTTTGTTTCATGCACGTCTAGCCTTCACTCACTTATGGAAGAACTTAGTGTTTCTATCTCCATCCTTTAACCAAGTTTCTTGAGACTTCTGTCTCCATAAAGTCTCTTCCCGAGACAAAATTTATTTATATTTCCTCATTAAATACTACTCCAACTCAAAACATTCTTTATCCATCCTTGATAATATAACCTTATCATTTAGCAGAGCTGGGCTTTGTTCAATTTTTAACTTCTCCACAAAGATGTTTTGGAACACATCTATGTTCCAAATTTTCAATTGAGCTTTGAGGAACTATAGTTTTTAAAAGAAAAAAAGACTTGTTACCTTCCCAAAGTGGATAATTGCACCACCATTCAGATATTTTGTCTGTGAAACCTTCAGCCCGCAACCACATAGCTTCAAACTTAAAGGGAGACCGTTCTGGAGTAGCATTTTCCTGGATGTGGCAACATATAGGGAAGTGATCCGATCTTGCTATAGGCATTATATCAGCTGAACATAACCAATTGCACTCCTCCCATGGGCCTGCCTGCAAAAATATGTCCAATTTTTTTGCCATGTTTGAGAAGCCTCATTTTCTATTAGTCCAAGTAAACTCACCCTGATTAAACATCACTTCACACAACCCATTATTTGAAACAAAATCAGTAAAATTACTTTGACTAACACTCATCCAGCCTTTCCCCCCTTTCTTTTTTGAGGGACTTAAGATAGCATTAAAGTCACCCCCAACAAAAAAATCTCCTCGGACCTATCTTCTAAGAACCCAGAGATACATTGCCAAAGAAGTTGTTTATCCCTCACATTATTGGAACCATAGATATTGAAGATATAAAACTTCGCGATGAGTTGTTTTGAGGAAATCTCTGCAAGTTGCCAATTTGAAGCTTGACTGACTATATCTATCATGAAAACATTGTTATCCCATAAGAGTCCTAAACCTCTTGAAGCACCAATAGCCTCATAAAAGTGTCCTTTCCATTTACCAAATTTTTCTGAAAAGAAGCAATCTCATCACCTTTTAGCTTTGTTTCCTGAAGTAGTATTACATCTTCTCTAGCTTGATCAAGAACTCTCTTGATCAGGCAGGTCTTGTTAGGGGAATTTCACCCCCTAACATTCCATGAAAGGATTTTTATTGCTGCTGGGAAAAGGCATAACCTTTCCCAGATCTGAACATTTTTTATTGTCCTGCTGCACAACTAGCTAATTCCAATTTTTCCTTATTGTAATGAGAGTCAAAATCTAACAAGTTTCCACTACTATCTCTAGCCTCTTCAAAGGATCCTTCAATATTTCTGATTGGGGACATTTTGAAATGTTGGAGTCTATCCCCCTGCTACTCATTGGAGGTCTGGTTTAGATTCTCAAAAGTTCCCAGCAAGCTCTGAGTATTTTTTGTTGCCATATTGAATCCATCCATCCCTTCTTGATTAACGTATGTGTTGATTCCTCCAGTGTTAGGGGGTGAAGGAACATGTTCTAGACTCATCTCCTTGATGTCACATTGTAACAGGCCATCCTCCACTTTAGGATGGAAGGGCAACTGGTCTCAATGCCTCGGTATCTTGTCTAAGTTATCTAGCATCAGGTTTTCCTGTTGGGAAATCTAACTGTTAAGGACAATTTAGGGTGTGTCAAATACATTTACCTAGACATCATCCACAACCTTCTCTACTTCTATTGACCCTGGTAGTCTTCCTTCCTTCATAGAGTCCTTAGTATTTAGAGGATAGAGCATTTGTAGATCCAAGTGGTTTTCCAAATCCTCATGATGTTCACCATTTCGTTCATCTTCCCTCACTTTTGATAGTGAAACATCCAACACTCTATGAGTTGATTGGTTATCCTTGTTCAAAGATTCATTGAAAACTTATCCTAAAAAAACTAGATCCATTACAGTTTTGGAATCATTTATCCATTGGGGTGATCCATATTGTCCTTTGTCCAAGCCATCAAGTTGCTTCTCAATGTGTTCAAGTTTCCCATAGATCTTAGAGCACAATCCTTCCTCAAGCTAATCCAAAATTTCATCCCTCTCCAAACCTTTACCCTTCGCAGAGCTCTGCTTTTTCATTTGGTCCTCCTCACTATGGGTGTGATCCCCTTCCCATACCTTAATCAACTATTTTCATACTCGGTCAGTTCCTAGGGTGACAAAATCTGGAATGGGGTTGTTTGCCTGTAGGTTTATCAAAATCCTTGGTTGGATAGAGGAATCCTTCATATTTATTACTTCCTTAGCCTTGATGAAAGTTCCAATGTTATTACCCAGTTGCCTTAGGGTTTCCTCATCCCATGATTCCATTGGAAGATTATGCAGAATTAGCCAAACTGGGTATTCCTTTACCTTTACCTTTTCCTTACTTGGGTCAAAGTTTACTTCCCAATCTTTGAGGTAAACTCCTCTCCCCTCGATAAGATATAACCCGTTGTTGAGGATCTACACCTTCTCTTCCCTGGTCAAGCATATTTCCATGTAAAACCCATTTGTGAGGGTTTTGAGCATGATGTCTTTCCCCCAGACATTTTGACACCAATAGCGTATAGTGCTTATTGATGGCCAGCTAGCCATTTAAAGAAAAAAGCCCTATTATTCAGAGAACCTACATCATCCTTCCATGGGGGGTTTGAAATTTTAACGGTGGACACAACCTCATACCTTATGTTAGGCACTAGATCCTTCTCCTTCGCCGCATCGTGTTTTGATGCTCCATCCAGACTCTTCTGCTTTGGGTGATAGAATTTATTCTCGATTTTGTTGAAGTCAATGTTTTTCCCAATCTTCGTGTAAAAAGGTTGTTTGTCTTTGTGTCTATATCGGTCGGTTCTCCCCATTCCTACCATTCCAAACCAGACCTCCTTGATTCCTTCCTTCTACATACCCATTTACAGAGTGGAAAGCTTGAGCTTTAGAAGGCCTGCTCTGTTGAAAGCGTGTAATAAATGACCATTTACACCCAGTCTGGCATGTGTAAGGTAGGCCTGCATGTTCCCTGAAGGCCGCATGGCCTCCATTCGTCTCATTTCTTCATCCACTTGTGGTAGCAGGTGACCATTAGACCCACCTGTATTCCTGCTTCTCTCTCATCCTGCAATTCCTGTCCTCTGGGAAATTTGGAAAGAATAAATAATTAATCTTTATTTATTTATAAGAGGAACAATTAGTTAATTAAATAACTATAATTTATTTAATTATGAGAGGGAAATTAATTTAATTATTACATAAATGCAATAATAATGAATGAAGGAAAATTAATTAAGTAATATGATTCATTTATTTAATTTTAATAAGATGAGAAATAATTAAATAATGATTAATTATTTAATTACTTTATAGGTTAATAATTGATGAGATATTAAGTAATTAATTAAAACTACTTAATTGGGGATTTATAGAGAAATGATGATTTTAAATTTAGAATATAGTGGAAAGACGTCAATTAATTAAATAATTAAGATTATTTAATAACTGAAGAAGAATGTTAGCAAACCTATTGCTTTAGAGAAATTGGTCATTTTTAAGTGTCTACAATTTGCCCCTCCTTGATACAATGTTTTTTGACGCTTTATTTCAAAGAATAATTGATAAAAATCATGCCCTAATATACCCCAATGGGAATAAGGTGACAACGAGGTAAACGATGCCCCCTTGAGAGATTATTTATGCAAGACATGCATGAATGATCTCTTGAAAGGTGATTTAGACTAAATGATGCAAGAAAAGAATAATTAGTAAGAAGTGAAGAATGTTGGTAAGTTATGAGGACTTTGTGATGGCTATGAGATGCAATGAATCATAATACTTTACCTTAAGGATTTTGTTAGGACCATCAGAGAGAATTGTTAGTAGTGATAGACTAGAAGATGAGAGAAAATGGGAGATAATGAGAGACGATATTAAATGAATCTTGATTGAAACCCAAATTTAGTTTTTAACCAGCTTTGATTTCCAACTTATTTGAGCAATTCTTTCATCAATGAGCCACTTTTATTATAGCGAAAATTGAATATCATCGTACCTAAATATTAAAGATCTAGGCATGATTATCCATTTGCATTCTAACAAGAACTCTCAACAGAAAAGGAGTGTGGGTCAATAAATATAGGTCGGTCATTAAGGGTCGAGGTATGTGTGGTGTATCACAACCGATTTATCTATTGCAAGTCTTGCAATTAGATATTGCACGTGGCTACGAAGGCTCTTACTGCAAACACCCAAAATGATTCGTTAAGATTTCTCGGTCAACATCCCACAGACAGTAGACAAAAATATAAGTCACGAACCATTGTGACATCTCTAATCTCTTAAGTGGAATCATAGAGATGCATGTAAGAACATGAAATGTGAAAATCAATACATAATAAGACCAACTCGACTCAACAAGTAAGCAACCATAATGATTATGTGTATGTGTTTTTGTAGTAGTTTGGACATTGGTTTTGATGTTTTATTGATGCTATCAGATGAAGTATAGGGTACCCTGTATAAGACTGCTCTGTTTGGTTTCGAGTGTTCACTTTCTTGTCTAAAATAACATGATTGTCTAGACAAAAGACTGCGCTATTGGATTCTGTTGATAGATAAGACAATGTAATCAATTTGAATAAGGACCTGCTAATGAATTTGACTATTTTGAGTTGGTTTTGTTGAAGCTCAGATTTGTTGTGTGACATCCCTCAATGTCTGTTTCAAAATGCAAAATAAATGAATTGATATCCAAAGGAGATTTAATGCATAATTTTCTCAGTTTTACAATTTTTTTGGTTGTCCAAAGACAATTTTTTTAGAACATTTGCAAATGTTTTTGGTCTGCCATAGGGTTCGTATGTGTGGAGTCGAGGTATGTGTAGCATATCACATAAGTGAAGGCCCTTATCACATACATCCCTAGACATGGTTGCCCTTAGATGAATGTTTTTATGTTTTTCGATGTTTTTGAAAATTTTGAAGATCTTTTCAATTTTTAAGATTTTTTCAGGTCATTTTTTAAAAAATAGGGATTTTTTTTTTCAAATTTTTTTACCACTTTTAGAGATTCTTTTAGAGCTTGATGGATCATGAAATTGGAGTGCCCCCAGTCAGAACAGAATGGGGTAATTATTATGGAATGGCCATGGCGGACTGACTTTGTATTGAATATGGGACCATGGGATACAAACAATTGACAAACTTCAAGCCATGACGAGTTTTATTGTGGAATATGAGGTGAAGTGACAAGTGATACCAGATTAGAGTCATGATAGATGGTAGAGAAACAATCTCTACACATGGCACTTGATTGCCCAGTTTTCACCATGGCACTTGCCCAAGGTTCCACCCAAGTGATTTTCACCATAGGATGAATTTATTTCTCTTGTATTTCTATTTTTGTGTTACCGAAGACTCTCGATTGCTAGGTTTTCACCAAGGTAACCTTTTTTTATGTTTTTTTTTGCCTTTTTAAAATGGGTCTACTATGACAATCATGAATAGTATTTGAGCATATGCAAGCTATTGATGGGGTCTTATAGAGGTTGGCCCTCAGATGTAGATATCTAATATGCTCCAAAACCATTGACTGTTGTGATGATGTAAGGACCCAACTAGATTGGTTTAAACTTTCCTAGGTTTTCTCTTTCTATCTGATTTTTCTAATTTTCCATTAGTACCAGGTC
The DNA here is from genome assembly GCA_018584345.1 of Thuja plicata. NCBI lineage: Eukaryota > Viridiplantae > Streptophyta > Pinopsida > Cupressales > Cupressaceae > Thuja > Thuja plicata. The sequence goes on along the minus strand of MU226367.1, from coordinate 794,646 downwards.
ACCAACTTGAAAAGCTCTGGGAATAACCTTTTTATTGTAGCTTTTGAGATGTTGTTGATATGCTTGCAAATACGTTAGTGTCTTTTGTCTCTTTTCATCGAGCAGGTCTAGTTATTCTAGTCTTGATACTCTTTAATCCTCATTTGAATGATGTGCTAAAGTGATATGCACACTGATGAGAGCTCAACCTCCATTGGCAAGATAGCTTCAGTACCGTACACTAGTGAATATTGAGTGGCTCCTATGGGAGTATGAAAACTAGTACGATATGCCCATAAGATGGGGTTGAGTTGGAGGTGTCCATCGTGACCAACTTCATTGACTGTCTTTTTCAAGGTCTTTATAATGGTTTTATTCATAGCCTCAACTTGGTTGTTACCTTGGGGAAAGTAGAGTGAAGAGTAGCTATGGTGGATATGGAGTTTTTTGTAAAGATCATATACTTAATTATTTTTAAAGGGGAGCTATGATCTGTAATGATGGTTTGTGGAACACCGTACTGACTTATGATATAGTTCAAAAGAAACTTGGAAATCTACTTTCCAGTGGTGTAGGTCATGGAATTTCTTCAACCCACTTCGTGAAATACTCAGTGGTTGTGATTATGTACTTATAACCATCAAAGGATAAGGGATGAATCTAGTTAACTAGGTCTAACCCCTATTGCAAAAAAGGGCCATGGTGATGTTAATGATTGTAGCTCTTGAGAAGGTGCATGTATGAGGTTCCCTTGTATCTAAAACTTTAGGCAAGCATTTTTTTTGCATTATAGGACAATAATACCTAATTCTTAACCGTTTATTAGCTAAGGTCAAGCCACTATAATGAGCACAACAAATTCCATCGTGTACCTCTAATATCATCATTTGTAATTCTTCTAATTTGAGACATCTGAGGAATGTTCCATTCAGACTATGTTGGTATAGCGTGTTTGAAATGATATCATATCAGGAGGCTTGCCTTATCAAGGACTTATTTTAGTCCTAGGACAAGTCATTGGGGATGATTTGGCTATTTAGGTAGGCACACACACACACACACACACACACACACACACACACACACACACACAGATACCGAGGGGTATTGGGACCAATAATTTCACACATGACCTCAGACTTGGGCACTTTAAAGGCAGGGACCACTAGCTTTTCGACCATGAATTCATAATGTATCATATCTAGTGGCATGTCGAGCAAAGATCCTATAGTGGCCATGGCATTTGTTTCTTTATTCTTGATCCTCGAGATCTGCTCAAATCATATCATTTCAAAAATTTGTTTCATGTCTTCCGTCAAGGCCTTATAAGGAATTAGTTTGTCATCCTATGTGTCATAGTTATCATTGACTTGGTTGATGATCAATTGAGAATCTTCGTATACCTGTAGTTTTTGGATCTTTCATTGGACAATTGTTTTGAGCCCAATGATAAGTGCTCCATATTTTGCTATGATGTTGGTGCACTCAAAACTTAGTTTGTATGACCTCAAAATAGAATATCCTTAGAGAGTGATAAATAATATGTCGACGTCAAATCCCTTTTGTGTGTGAGAACTAACAAAGTATAATTTCCACTATTTTTGTTCCTAAAGGGAAAATATGCTTTCATCCGGAAACTCTACCAACATTGAATAACTAAAAGGTAATGGTGCATCTGTCAGTTGGTTGGTGATAACTTGACCTTTGATTGCTTTTATGTCTATGTAATCAATGTCAAACTCACTGAGAATCATGACCCATTTGGCGAGTTTCCCTGTTAATGTAGCTTTACTCAATATATATTTCAATGGAACATTTTTTTCTATGAGGATTGTCTTGTGGCTTAGCATGTAATGTCTGAGATTTTGGGAAGCAAAAACTACAACTAGACATGCTTTTTCAAAATTTTAATAGTTAGTTCATAAGCCACAAGTGTTCGACTGATATAATAGATGGCTTTTTCTTTTCCTTCTGAATCATTTTGTGCTAGTAATGCCCCCAGTGAGTGCTATGTAGCTGATATGTATAATAGTAGGGGTTGATCTGGGATGAGCACAATTAGGACCAGTGCTGAGAGAAGATAATATTTTAAGATTTGAAAAGCACTTTGGCATTTTTTTAGTCCATGCAAATTTGATATCCTTATGTAGAAAATACTAGAACAGATGACACTTGCCAACCAGTTGTGAAATGAATCGCCTTACTGATTGTAGCTTGCCCTGTAGAATTCTTAGGTTCTTCAAAGTTGTTAGTGGAGGTATTTTAATAATTGCTTGGGATCAATCTCTATTCCATTGTGGGAGATAGTGAATCCTAACAACTTTCCTCATGTGACCCTAAAAACACACTTCTTTGGATTCAAGTGTACCTTGTATTCTTGGAGTCTATCAAAGATTGGTCCTCAGACTGGTAGATGTAGGTTCCTTTCTAGGGATTTCACCAATATTTCATCAATATAGTCTTCAATTGTGATATGCATCATGTCATGAAATATAGTTGTCATTGTTTTTTTTTTTGTTTTTTTATAAAAGTGGCAGAGCCACAAATTTTATTAAAATAAAATGAAGTTTTTACAGTTGCCTGGTTCAGGCGGGCATACCCGTGGGAAAGAACCAAGAAGAAAACCCTCATTTGTAGCCCGTGAAACAAAATATGAATCCTAAAAGAAGCTACCCCATCCCCCACCCAAAAAACCACCTGAGATATCAGAAACTATATCGAATCAAAACCCACCCAATCGACATACATCCAAAAGAAGATACCCAGGGGAGAAAAGGGATGAAGAAGAGGGGATATATAGAGAAGGAGATATCCTTGATGTCAAGGTCATATCTAGGTGCCTATCATCCATCAATACCATAGAAGAAGAAGTTGACACTACGACCACGTCCATGCAACCCAGAGTGTCCACGAGAAATGGTAACATGTCCACATGTGCAAGAACTACAATACATAAAGGAGGAATTAGGAGAATGTCATCTCTGATACATCCATCTCGAAGCACAATAATGGTACAAATAACTAGGAAGTCTAACAATAAAGGTTTAGAGACAAAAGAATCGACAACACCAATCAGTCAGGCATACATGAGTACTATATAATCAAGTCCACCATCTTGCAAAGCATTCCAAATAACTGAAAAGATAACTCTATAACCAATAATAGCTAAAAATGATTTCACATATCCAAACACGAACTCCCATAGGTACATGGAGGCAGACAAGCAGACTTAATGTTTTATTAGTAAAAGAATAGCCAGGTACAAACAGTAATGTAGAAAGCCACTATGGGAGACTAGTTAAGTTAAGTATGAGAGGTGACTGATATAGACCTCATGCTACAGAAAAGGGTTATCTATGGATTTATTTGCAAGGAAATCAGCCAACATATTAGCCTCCCTAAAACAATGCTTGAATTTGAATGATTAGAAGGACCTTAAATTGTTGAGAATCATATCCAATATGTACTTAAGCTTCCAAGATGAGGTTTATCTAGAGGGAACTATGTTGAAGACCACCATTGAATCTCCTTCAACAATGACATGAGTAATATTCACGGAGATAGCAATGGATAGACCGAGGAGAAGTGCTTCAATTTTTGCCACATTGTTAGAATCAGGGGGTAATTTCTTACAAATTTCTCTCATGATTTTACCTTGTGAATCTCTAATAACAACACCAGATCTAGAAATGCATGGATTTCCCCTAGAGGCACCATCATAATTCAACTTGACAAAACTAGGTAGAGGAGCTATCCAAGTGGCAAATCGTCGATCTAGTGTAAATGAATTTGGGGTTTGGCAACCATGGGCTGGTAGAATTTGGAGAAGGGGCCAGTTATCATGAATGAAAAAACTCCCATTTTGTGAAAGTTTTATTATTATTAATATGTCTAGTATGATAGGATATCATGACTTCAAAAATTGACTTTTCTATTCTCTAAATAACATGTTCACGTAGAGAAGGCTTGTTCCTAAATACCCTCTCATTCCTCTCAAGCCAAATGTTCCTGACAAGTATTGAGGGTCTAATTTCCCACAGGGCAACAAATGTAGAGGACTTAAACATTAAAGGCCATGAGTTAAATTGATCACATATAGTATGACCAATTGTTGTTGACCACCCAAGTCTCTGTAAGAGCCAATACCAAGAGTCTTTAGCAAAGGGGTAGTGGATGTATAAGTGATCCGATGTTTCCATAAATTAACCACATAGGGTACAAGGAAATACTAACTTAATCCCAAGCCCATCAAGCCTATCCCCAGTAAGTGTTGGAAGTCTTAATTGGGAAAGTAAGATACTGAGAGAGGGGGGGGGGGGGGGGGGGGGANGGGGTGAACTAGAATCCTAAAATTTTTTACTCAATTGAAACAAACCGATTCAATATGCATATCATGTATCTTATAAACATAAACTTCAATGTTGTAAAAGATCTAACTAGTAATCACATCTATGATAAGTAATAAGATAAACTCATAACACAAAGATTTGGTAACCCAGAAACCCTTGAAGGTAAAACTAGTGTGGGGATGACACCCACAAAACTTCACTACTCTAGTAACAAAGTGTGTCTGTTAGGGCTACAAAATTTGGATCACTTCTGATGATCTACCCTATGAGGGGTCTACCTTGTTAAAGGCGTATAGACTATTATGTCTACCTTGATTAAAGGATTTAAAACTTACAGCTAAGTAAGAACTTTTTTAGGAGGTTTACAAAGGTCTGTTAGGACCACTCTGTTAAGAGATTTACCCTGATTCACTTTAAAAAATGTATCAGTACCTGATCCTTCAGTTTGCACTTCAAATGCAGATTATGGATCTCCTTTTTCTAATTCTTATCTGATCTCTGAATCTGATAACTCTATTCTGTCCTTCACTTCTCTATTTAGTCACTTTGTCTGATCTATGCACATTCGACATACACATGATCTCTTCTCCTTCATACCTCTCAAATTGTATATTCATTAGGGATTTAAGGCTTCCTTAAATATAAAATGGATGAAGCTTCTAGATCAAGATTAACAATCTAGATTCATCTCTTTTTCCGCTTAAACATTCCCTTTTTTTGATTGGTTTCTTGGCTTGCATAGGGATAAATGCTTTTTCATATCGCGTAATTAACTCTATTAAATACCTTGACAATAATTAAATGTCGCATAGAAGTCGACCAAAATGGTTTACATAAGTGTTTGTGTCATTCCAAACACATATACAAAAATAGCTTCACTCGGCATATGAGATCTCTGGTGCTTGATCAATATGGTGTTCATATGCTATCGCTCGACACAATTCTCAACTTGGTAATCAACATTCTCAGTATTTGATCTGCTCAGAAACTATAGGGTTACTCCGCAACCATTGACTTTCTCAGTAGTAAATAATGCTCGGTACAAAAATACAAGTCTTATATAATGCTTGACCTTAGTAGAATAGCCCGATCGCAGTGATGACCGACTAACCTACCTAGATAAATGACTAAGTGTTGGACACTAATAGGCAACATAACTTGGAGATAAAAAATATACCCCTTTGACATTAGTGGCAAAAATGCTTTATCATGAATTTTTATTACTTGAACAAAAATAGTACTTAATTACATAGTACTCTTCCTAAGTTTATGACTCAGTATACAAAAATATATATACATATGTTATATGTATCTGCATCTATCTTCCCCTTTTGTCTTTACTTCATTTTCCCTTTTTTTCACTCTTGGCATTTAGGGTCAGTCAATACTTATCCAACAATTGTTTGTGGAGTTGAAGGACCATTGCTAAAGCGTTGTCCTATCCGGTTCTTACAGACTCCAAAACCCACAATTTGATCTCTAGACGAACAGCTAGATCAACCATACTTTCTACAAAAGAGGGTGGATATGTATTTACTAATTCTTTTGCAATATGCAATTCTCTTTGCATAACCTCTAAATGAGGTGTCAACATGGTTTGAATAAAAATCAATTTGTCTCTTATCCTACCATCATTAGCCATGAGCTCGGCTAATCTCCCTTGGGTGAAAGTCAATATAGAAAAATAAAAGGAGCTGGAACTTGCATCCGTGCTCAATGAATTTCCTGTTGACCTCAAATCTTCTTGTAGCTTCTCAATAAGTTGTTGATTATCCTTTGTAAAGAATTCAACATTACATAGTTGTTTATACAAAGAATAAACATTATTTGCAACTTCTTCCAAAATAATGATTAACTCAGAAAGTTCAACCTTCTTCACAACTATTTCTGTGGCAACCTTCTCCAAAATTTTGTTGTCAAACTTTCTTGCAGACCATTCCATTAGTTTAACATTTGCCTCTAGATCATCAGTGTTTACCTTCTTAACAATATCAACCAATTGATCTATAATAGGATTTTTCTCATCTATATCTTGCAAGTCAAATGCATCAACAAAAATTGATTTCATGTAATACTTGTTTCTGTTGATGTTCTCTTCATAGTTCCTCTTGTTTTCTTTTTTCTTTTCAGTAGATCTTGCAAGGTTTGCATCTACTCATAAGTTAAGTTATCAGTGTCCCATTTTAGAAGCACTATAGCTTCATCTAGTGTGACTGGTGAGCGAGGAGACTTGTCCTTCTTCTTATGTGAATTTTTCTTCTTAGTCTCCGGTGAACTGATGCTCAGTCTCTTCTCTTCCTGTACTATGCTAGTATCAACACTGACTAAGACTAACTCAATCTGAGTATTAATTACCTACTGATCAGGTGTATCTATAGTTTTATGTTCAGGAAGTGTAACAATAGGTAGTTGTATAAGTGCCTCAATATCCTCTTACTCATTAGGCTCTTGTCACTCCTCAGTTTTTGTTTCCTTATCTTCTTGACCTTCTTTGATTTTATCTCCATCATCTGTAATTACTTTAGGATTAGCCATAGTAGGGGAATGTGATATTGAGATTTATGGCTTATCCTGCTCCTCGACACTTACATTCTATGAATCTTCAACTATGATTAGGTTGGTTCTTGGGAGTGTTGAATCCACAATTGGTGCACTTTTAATCTCTATATAATCATGAATTGAGATAAGACTAGATTGGTGCATGGAAGGTGCACATCTAAAGTTGCCTCGGTAGTAGCTAATTCCTTGACTTCTTCCTTGGTTAAGGCATTAATGTTCAATTGTGTGTCTTCAGGTACATCGTCAACAATGAACACATCTTGTTGTTTACTCTCTTCAACTTTCTCCATTTTATCTTCCGCAAGATGATCTGACTCAACTATGTCTTCTTTGTTATCTAGCTCTATTTGTCTAGATGTGATTGCATCTTGGTTTGTATCCTTGTTCACTTTCAGTCCAAAGATTGTCTTCCAAATTCTTTGGCTCTGTTGAATAACCTTTTCAACTTTGATCTTCATTATTAAGTATGCCCTCATCTTAGGAATGAACCTATTCCTATAATCCTCCATGAATTTTATTCTTTGTTTGTGTCTCAACTCGGGCATTATTTGGGCTAAAGTGCCTTCTCTTATCTCTCTCATTCATGATGGAAAACTGTCATTTTGCATCATTTTTCTCCAATAGTTCATCAGGAATAGAGTTTCCAATTTCCAAAGGTGTCATCTTAAAATTTATCAACATCTCCATCATAGCATCCTCAATCTTTGCCTTGTTAGTTTTTCTTAACATTTCATACTTGATGAACTTAAATCCTGCTAAACCTGTTGAGATTTTGATGTTTTCACAAATTTCATCCACATTAGTTGGATGCCTATGAGTACCAATTTTGACTTTATTAACATCACCAGTTACTGTCATTTCATCATCATCATCCTCTTTGCCCAATATTAACTTTCTTCTTGGTCTCTTCACAGGATGACTTGGCACAGGTCTAGTTAAAACTGGTTTCCTCTTACCAGAGCCTTCTCTTGCAGTTTTCTTTTGTGGCCCAACTGGTTTTACAGTTGCAGATTCCCTTGTTCTCGGTCTAGTTAAGAAAGGAGGATTAGGAAACCTCCTTGTACTTTTCTTTATTGTAGGCTCGCAAACTACTAGTTCCTTACCCTTGTTTTGTGATCCTACATCCTCATCCTCTGTCTTTTTAGAATCACTTGATTGATCTTCACCCTGGCCTTGTGTGATCTCAAGGGGTGCATCATCCTCTTTATCTTGTCCTAGTATTTTCTCCAATTTTTTCACTAACTTATTTCTCTTCCTTTCCACAGTTGCAAACTTCAATTTCATAGTGATATGAGTTTCTTCTTCTTCATATCTGGCAAATACTTTAGATTTCTTATCATTGTCTTCTACAAGAAGAACTGCAATGGCTGCAGATGTCTCATCAATAGTTACCTCATAAGGTAATGGCCTCAACCATGCTACCCTTGGTATAACAACTTGTACATATGTATAATCAGTGTCTATAAGAAAGCAAACATCTTCATAGTACTTCTCTACCAAAGATATAGGAACTATGTTCCTTTTCCTCATTTTCTTCTTAAACTCAACAAAATATATCCCATCACATTGTTAAACTTATCTCCTAACTAAAGAATAAACTCATTTATCTATTATGTAACAGGTTAGTACTTACTCCATACTACATTTCCTAAGGAAGGAAAAGTGTTTTGAACATAAAAGAATATGCAAACTATCAAGGATCTGAACTTACACATGGAATTCTTTGCCTTTCTGAAAGATGATAGATTTTCTTCCAATTGCATCAACTGTAGCTTGGCAAGGTCATATGTATGATCCTTCTTTACAATCTTCCACGCCTGGTCTACTGCAACATAGGGGACACTATATGTTCTGCTTGACTGATAGAATTTGTGAGCAATCACTCTCACTGCGAAGTCAAGCTCAAGATTAGTGATGGTAGATATCATCATTCCTCTCTTGTTCCATACTACCTTTGTGTGTTCTTCAATTTTCTCCTTATTGTTGCATCACATGGTTTGCTTCCCATTCAGAGTAGGGTAACTAGTGACTCAATGGATAATATCCTTAGTAATATTCACCAACCCATCCTCTAACCAGATTTGCATGTCGTTAACTCTGCTAAGAACAATCTTGATCCATTCAACTTTGAAGTCCTGAGAAAAATCTAGGGCACAAACTAACCCTTTGTTGGCAATGTGCTGGTGTTCAGCCTTCGATGCCCCATTTTTGCATAGTTTATTGTAGGCTTCCCTCATTTCAACATTTCCTATCTCACTTAATTTTCACATACAACATGCCCTTACAATGTGTATCATCAAAAATTTGGGCGGGATCGATGACAAGGCTCCAGAGAGATATCCCTTCAGCGCGCCTTCAGGAACAAATCTGAAATTTTTGGTTCACAAGCATCACTTATTACTAACTAAACATTCATTAACTCTTTTCCTAGCTTCTTCACTCCAACGGATGAACTAGCGGCCATTTTTTGATTAGGGTTTGAAAGATGAACTCTGTGTAACTTGGTAACCATGGATATTATCACTTCACATTGTTCACCAATGGAACATAGTTTAATCTCTACAATATTCACACAATTTCACTCTTAGTCACCTTAAAATTGCTCTGCAAACTGTCTCATCGCTTGGTGAAATGAAAATGAACCCCAAAAATCCATTATAAAGCTTCAAATAGTCGAATTAGGTCTTTAATAAATGCTCCATACATAATAGTTGAAATATAATTGTCTTGGTAATTATGAAATAACTCGGCTAATTCACTCCATTCACTCGGTCAAGACATCGCCTTGGCCAATACATACTCAACTCGGTCATTACTGTTAGCTCGGTCGATAGGATAGCTCGACACATACTAAATACTCAGTCACTACATAAATATTGATGCTCGACACTCATTGTGAATATCAACTCTTTTCTCTATTCTTTCCTTAGATCTGTCCTAGTGCATCTTAGCTTATGCAGATATGGACTTTAGCACAACTAATGTTAGGAACTAGTGTAATATATAACATTTGTAAAATAGTTCCTTACATACCTTTTTTCCTTAAGTTGATGTAGTGTGATCACCTGATTCATTGGATTGGATGATCTCAGCTTCATTGGTTCCACTACTGCTCATTTCTTTCTTATTTCTCCATGTCTGTTTCATCTGGCTCTTTATCTGATCAATGGTAGGTTTTGGCACTATGGTCCTGCAGTCTCTTCGAGTATGGCCAATTTTGTCACAACTATGACTGACCAAACTTCTAGTCATCCAACTCTTGAATTTAACTCTAAAATGTGTCCTTATATAATTTTCTACAACGTGACCATATTCCTTGCAATAATGACAACTATGCCTTGTATTTTAATCCCAATTGAATGTGTTACCTTTATTAGGTGCATTGCTTTGATTCTTGTATGTCCACTTCGGTTTTGCGTTAGATCTGCAGCCTTGAGATTTATGACCAAAATTTTGACAATTGTGACATTGTCCTTGAAATTTGGGTGAGGTAGGTGCAGTGCTAGCCTTTGACCTGTATTCCTTTCCTGATGTCCATGTTTCTTACAGTTAAAAAAATATACATTGAATTTTGCCTTAGAATTAGACTTACCATTTTTGCTTCTACAAATGTTTGTTGTATGTCCTGGTTTCCCACAGTGATGACATGTAAGTTTGTTCTTTTTCTTTGCATTCCTCTGTTCTCCACCTTTTGATGTTTTAACTTCTTCAGTAGATGATAGATGCTCGGTAAGGCCAAGTCCAACAGTGTCATTGATTATTCTCGGTGCTCTAATCAGTTCCTCAAAATATCTTGCAGCCTCATTAGGTTTTTTTATCCTTTCAACGAGTTTTTTTTTGCTCTCAACTCATTTCTCAGTTGGTTGTTCTCTGATCTCAAATTTGTGATTTCCATATCTTTTGTGCTTACCCCTTGAGTTGCAAGTAGCAGTTGATTTACCATGTCCAATTAATTATTCATGAGCCTCTGCACATCACATGTCATTTCATCAAGTCTGATGGCCATTTCTCCTTTGTCTTCTTCTGCCATGGTCTTTTCTTCTTCAACTTTATTTTTCTGATCAATCACCTCAGATAGTGTTATAGATTGTGTTTCCTGTTCTCTCTTTAGATTTTTGAATTTTTCATTCAGTGTGTTGTTCTTCTCCTATAGATCTTCTATAGCTGTATCACTTTCTTTGGAGTACTCATTCTCAAATAGACCTTTAGTGTCTTCTTCTTGATATGAAGTGTCATTCAAATGAATTGCCAATTCTTTCCTTTTGGTTAAGGATTTCTTCAGTTCTTCTCTTGCTGTCTCAAGATACTTCAGTGCAAGCTGGATGTCAATATTCTGATTCTCTATGACTTTTACCAACTTATAAACCTCAATTTCCAAGATCTGATTCTTCAAGTGGCTAGACATATTTTAATACAATAAGGTTATGCTACCAAATTTTGGAAGTCTTAATTGGGAAAGTAAGATACTGAGAGGGGGGGGGGGGGGAATCAAAATCTAATTTTTTTTTACTCAATTGAAACAAANGGGGGGGGGGGGTGAATCAAAATCTAATTTTTTTTTACTCAATTGAAACAAACTAATTCAACACGCATATCATGTATCTTATAAACATAAACTTCAATGTTGTAAAAGATCTAAGCAGTAATCACATCCATGATAAGCAATAAGATAAACTCATGACACAAAGATTTGGTAACCCAGAAACCCTTGAAGGTGAAATTGGGGTGGGGATGACACCCACAAATCTTCACTATGCCAGTAACAAAGTGTGCATGTTAAGGCTACAAAATTTTGATCACTTCTGATGATCTACCCCGTGAGGGGATTGCCCTATTAAAGGCTTACATACTATTAGGTTTACCTTGATTAAAGGATTTAAAACTTACAACTAAGTAAGCACTTTGTTAGGAGATTTACAAAGGTATGTTAGGACCACTTTGTTAAGATATTTACCCTGATTCACTTTCAAAAATGTATCAGTACCCGATCCTTCAATTTGCACTTCAAACATAGATTATGGATATCCTCTTTCCAATTCTTATATGATCTATGAATCTGATAGCTCTGGTCTGCCCTTCACTACTCTATTCGGTCACTTTGTCTGATCTATGCACCTTCAACATACACACGATCTCTTCTCCTTCATACCTCTCACTACATATATTAATTAGGGATTTAAGGATTACTTAAATAGAAAATAGATGAAGCTTCTAGATCAAGATCAACAATCTAGATTAATCTCTTTTTTTGCTTAAGCATTCACTTTTTCTGATTGGTTGCTTGGCTTGCATAGGGATCAATGCTCTGTCAGATCACATAATTAACTCCTTTAAATACCTTAACAATAATTGAATGTTGCATAGAATTTGGCCAAAAGGGTTTACATAAGTGTTTGTGTTATTAAAAAACACATATACAAAAACTTCTTCACTCGCCATATGAGGTCTCTGGTGCTCGGTCAATACGGTGTTCATATGTTGTTGCTTGAAACAATTCTCAACTCAGAAATCAACATGCTCGACATTTGATCTGCTCAGAAATCGTAGGGGTACTCGACAACCATTGACTTTCTCGGCAGTAACTACTTATCGGTAAAAAAATACAAGTCTTATACAATCCTCGACCTTAGTAGAATAGCCCGATCGCAGTGATGACCAAATAACCTGCCTAGATAAATGACTAAATGTTGGACACTAATATGCAACATAACTTGGATATAAGTAGTAAGGAACCTATCCTGAATGGTGAGCCAAGCAAAAGCACCTTCTTTTGGAAGGTAGGCCGAACCCCATAAAAGTTTAGTGGGGCATAACACACCAATAGTAAGTGTCCCATGCACAAGTGAATTTTATCTTATATTGATCTTTTGGTGCTATCTTGATCTGATTATATCCTGATAAACCATCCATTAGTGATAATATTTTATATCTTGAAGTGAGATCAATGATCATGTCTATATTTGGTAAGGGGAAGTCATCCTTTGGACAAGCCAAATTTTGATCCCTGAAGTTAGTAAAGATTCTAATTTCTCCACATGATTTAGACACATGTACCAAATTAAATATCCAATCGACATAGTCAATATTCCTTATAAAACCCGCGTCCAATAGTTTCTTCATTCTGCCTTGACCAACAGTGCAATTTTAGGATGCAACTTGCACAACTTCAGTTTGTATGGTTTTTCCCTTGGCCTTAGTGGTAGATGGTGTTGCACTAATTCTGGATCTAATTTTATTTTCCTATCTTTAAAGAACTTAATGAACTGTTCTCTTTCTTCTGGTGTTAATGACTCTGTCAAGTGGATCAGTCTCTGTGTTTCTTTAGTGCCAATGTTGATTGTTGTTGTTTTCTCTTTCAGTTATGGTGATTGTTCTTATGTAAGGTGGAGTGTATCAATCTCTCCATCCTCGGGTTTATCAGAGAGGTTTTCAGCCATAGATACATCTTTTATTTTTACTAATTTACAGTTAGAAGGTACCTTTCAATTTTCACCTAATAACCTTATATTTTCTCTTTCAATTTTATGACTACAGGATTGATATAGCTCCTCGAAGTATGTTGTGCTATCCAATTCAATGCTGAAACCTGCCTTGTGGTCTCCCATAGCTATACCTTGTCTTAGTCCAAAGAATTCAACAATAGCTTCATCATTCAAAAAAATGTTTATGGTCAGTGGATTTTGTTGTTCCCAATCAATAAGGTCAGGGTAAACCAAAGCTATGTTATCTTTGGTTTGGAAGGATGAAATGGGTAGTTCAGCTAAGGTATTGATATATGAATCAGTGATTGATTCATGGGTTTCCGAAGAGGATGAAGATGAAGGTTCAGATCAGTTCCAAAATTCTTCAATCCAAGATCAACAATCTATAGGTCTCTCATGCAAAGATAGGTGGGAAATGGAAGTGTTCAGATGTAAGGTAATGTGTGATGAAAATGTGTCACACTTCTATGAATCATTCCATTCAAGGTTGCTCAAGAATGAGGCCTCAAATATTGACTCATAGCTCTTAATTCATGGAGTGCAAGGGTTTGTAATGGAGGCCCTCAGATTGACCTAGTTTGTGCCCATGCAAGTACACCATAAAATGAGAGATTCAATGCATAAAAATGACAACTATTTTATATGATAGAAGCAAGAAAGAAAATTAATCTATATGATAAAAATACAAGAAAGGAAATTAATCTATATGATAACAATGCATGATTATTCTATGAAAGGAAATATGAATTTAATCTAATATGAATCTAATCTACATGAATAGCCATGGATGTAAGAAGAAGAAGATAAGAAGAGAGAAGTTGCAATATCCAAGCCAAAGTGCTCAAATTCTCCTCCAAAATTGCTCTCCAAACCTGCAGCATAACAATACATAAAAAAACCTTAGATTCAAATGAGAATGAGAGATTTCCTTATATAAGAAAGTGAACGGTTGAGATTAAAAGGCAAAAAGAAATGAGCAATGGTGGAGATTAAATCTTGGTTGATCCATGTGCTCATTTAAAAAGCAAAAGGCCCACCACTTAGAAAGATGTGAAGAAAAATGGATTTTAATTTAATTTATTTTCTTTTTCATCAAAAGAAGAGCTTTAAGTGGGGATTTTTATTTATTTAATTAAAAGAGTGGTTTTCTTTTAATTAAATAAATTAGAAATTTTTTATTTAATTAAATGGGAGGAATTTAATTTAATTAAATAAGATAAATTTTATTTAATTAAAAGGGAGATTAAATCTTTTAATTAAATAAAAATGATCAAACCTTAGGAAATATTGAAATAATTGAATTAATTACGATCTGATCAAGAAAATTGATTTGAATTAAAATGTTACAAAGCATCAATTCAGGAATTTGATAAATTGATAAATGGGGGTCCATAGTCTAGGCGACCATTTTAGGGTGCAACATTTGCCCCTCTTTGACTAATGTGTGTTCATTATGGGAACACATGTAGTCAAAGAATGCAATTGAAGTGTGAGATAGATTTGGGATCACAAAACAACACAGACATCAACACCATTGTAAATAAGTAATTGACATGTCCGAGATAAGAATCTCAAGCAAGGTTGCCCCAAGTGAAGCAAATGATAGGATTGTGTAGACACCCTCAAATGGATAGGCTTGCGACTTTACATTAAAAATACTAATTTTCATCTATTAATTAATGGTTTTTTAATCATTAATTAATCATCTATTTTCCTCTAAATTCATTCCCCAAATTATCTAATCAAATTCCCAAAATTAATTAAATAATTAATTTTATTTAAATAATTAGCTTTAATTGATTAATTACCATTAATTAATTAATTAAACTCAATTTCCTATAGTTTAAATTCAAATATTTAAAC
>MU226367.1:759874-771229 GCA_018584345.1 Thuja plicata | reverse complement strand
GTTCATTGTTGAGACCTTGTGATAACCTTGCAACTTGAAAAAGTTGTAGAACATACACAATTTTAGTCTTCATTCTTCAAAACACAGTGTCTATTGTGCTTGTTTCTTTGATCAATTTTTGAAAATGTAAAACAAAACATCCAAACGGTCAAAACAAGTCAAATGTATTAAAGTCTAGGGTTGTCAATGTCAATTGTCTTGCAAATTAGAAGCATTGTTCCAGAAAATTCAAAAATATCAAGCAGTGATACTTATCCTCTAGTCTTTTTTAGACTGTTCCTCCATTACCGCAATTGCCCGCATTGTGCCGCAATTGAAGGAAGTTTGCCACAATTGATTCATTTATTGCCATAATCATCATGTTTATTACCACAATCGGTGATAAACTACCGCAATCGACCAGTTATTTTACTGCAATTAGTGAAATTGTACCGCAATTGACCAGATATACTATATTCCTGTTTTGACCTGAAACCTTGAAATAATTCTTCATTTGGCGTCCAAAACTAGTGTCTATCCCAAGGAAACGTGAAGAACATTGTGTGAATCTCTAAACATTAAAGATTACCCTTTCTCTGTAAAAGCACGATTATTGTCAAGAGCATTGTTAGTTCAAAAGATCAGACTAGAAATACCTTGATCTCATCATATCAAACATCATCATCTTTATCAAAGTGACTTTGTCCAAGACAAAGGTCGGCAAATATTATCTTTTATAATCACCACTTTGAGATCAAGTTATATCAAAATCTATCCTTAGAATTACCCTTGTCTAAAACATAACTCAGACTTTCCTCAGAAAGGATTTTCTTCCTTGTTTGCTTTATATCACTTGTTTTAGTTACAAAACCTGGACCGCACTATGTCTCAAACACCTCGTGGAGGACCTTACACAAGGTCTAAGGCTAGAAATCAACCTGATGAGTCATATATCAACCATTTCCCTGCTTGGGAAATAGAGCAAGAGAATGATCCCTTCATGAACACTAGTTATGCTCTATTCTTTTAACAGCCCCGTGGGGCAACCTTTTTCCAAGATATCACAGAAGAAGAACTTGAAGATGTGGAACATGATGCTTACTTCACAAAATTAGTTGACGCTGTTGTAGAGAGGAATCTTGAATGTTACTTGGCCATGTTAATAAAGAAGGGAGTCAAACTCCCCGCTGAATTCAGTGTATCAAATATATGGCTCAAAAACCCTCTCGCATGTTAAAACACAACTCACACTCCTCAGATACTACCTATTGTGTCATAGATCTTTCCACCATTGGTTTTACCCACATTGACATAGATTGTATCCAATCAAACCAATGACCCGACCTAGGCCAGCACATCTTCTACTCAAAGCATGATAGGCTCACAACAAAGTGCACCTATGGTTACTAGTATGCCTCTACCTTTGGTCTCATGGCCAAGACAATCAAGCTCTCTTGCTATGCCTTCCATCCCACCAAACACCAACTATTCTGAAACTATGTTGCTACTGCAATCAATTCACACTAGCCTTGGGATCAACACATCATGCCCATAGGGATCCATCTCTGCAAGAATGACTTATAGTCAAGGCCCGCCCAAAGCTACATCTTTTCCCATTCTGACACCAATCCAACCTCCGCAACAACAACCCAAGATTCAGTTGCCTCAAATCCAACCCCCACAATAGCAACCCCAGCTTTAGTTGCCTCAATTCCAACTCCCGCAACAGCAACCCCAGCTTCAGTTGCCTCAAATCCAACCTCAGCGATAGCAACCCCAGCTTTAGTTGCCTCAAATCCAACCTTAGCAACAACAACCCCAGTTTCAAACCCAACCTCAGCAGCAACAATATCTACCCCAACATTATCAACCCCAGTTTCAATCACAACAGCAAACACATCAAAACCTTCACTGGGCTACTCATGTCCCTCCAGTTACAAATCACTCGGTGGGGAATCAATATCAAGTCCCTAGGATGAAATCCTATGTTCCTACTCAAGGGACATAGAGGTGCAACCTCATACCCACCACAACACAAAGGAGTGTCCACACGCACCAGCCTCAATATCAAACATACATGTTGATGCAACAAATGCAAATGCTTCAAACCCAAATGATAGATATGCAAAATCAGGGGCAAACTAAATCCTATACCGCATAGTATTTATACCCATACCCATTTGACCATTCTCTTCACATGTCTCCATTCCCAAATCACTTCTTAGTACCAAAATTTGACAAATATAGGGGCAATACCAACCCTATTGAACATATCCGAGAGTTTTTTGCTAGTTGCATCAAAGTTGCTCATGATGAGACATACCTAATGTGACTGTTCCCACAAAGCTTGGCGGGACCAGCAATGGAATGGTTCTCACATCTCCCTCATGGCATTCAATCTTGGGGAGAATTGGCTGAAAATTTCATAGCTCACTTCCATCATAACATCGAGCGCAAGGTCAGCATCAAGGA
The DNA here is from genome assembly GCA_018584345.1 of Thuja plicata. Taxonomy (NCBI): domain Eukaryota; kingdom Viridiplantae; phylum Streptophyta; class Pinopsida; order Cupressales; family Cupressaceae; genus Thuja; species Thuja plicata. The sequence goes on along the minus strand of MU226367.1, from coordinate 768,778 downwards.
CCTTTGCGATATCAAGCAGAAAGATGGAGAGTTTTTTGTGAAATTCCTATAGAGATGGAGGAATACAGCAAACTGTATAACATATGATGTGCCTGAACAAGACTTAATAGTCATGTTTGTTGACAATCTAATTCCAGACATGTCATTCACAACAGAGTTACAGTTAGCTCCGAACTTCACACAACTCATTGAAAGAGGAGTTCGTTGTGAGTATAACTTAGTCAAAAGAGGAATCCTTGCTGATCCCACACAAAAAAATACAAATAAGAATGCAACGGAAAAATCTAAGTTGTGGAACAAAAACAAAAATGTCACAAGCGATGGTGTCATTGATGTGAAGACAGTCAACTACGCACAACCCAAGGTGTCACTACAACGCGCACTTGTGGCAAACCAAAAACCCACAGGGTCCACTCAACAAGCATACACCCAAAACCAACCTCCCCCTGTACAAGAGGCTGCTGTGTCAAACAGTCAACAACAGAATCAACGCAAACCACGGTTTCAATTCCAGCAACAATATTTCACACCATTGGGAGAACTGATAGAATCAGCTTTACGCAAGTTGATACAATAAAAAACTATCACTCTCCCAGAAATCAGAGATTTTAAACAAGATGAAAACAAACCAAGGTGGTATAATGACAAAGATTTCTGTGAGTTTCATCGGGTCAAGGGACACAAAACAACCAATTGCTACCGATTGAAACACGCTATCCAAGATCTGATTGACACAGGGATCATCGATGTGACGAATACTCAAACCAAAGGTGATAATGTCAACTACACATATGCTAACAGTGATAATGTCATAAATTGCCTAAATCCTTTAGATAACCATGTGGCTACAATCACTATCAGAGACCAAGGCAACAATTGTGCTATAACAACACATCATGCTAGAGTCATCTTGTAAGGAGTACCATCCTTGACTACTACATCAACCATTCCTATAGCAAACTTGGATCCACAAACAAGCATAGTGGACCAACTAAAGCACACACCTACCCAGATCTCCATGTTTGACCTATTGCGCATATCTCCGTAGCATAAACTGACACTTGACCAAGCACTTCAGAATGCAGCTATCCCAAGGGACATAACACCCGAGAGCTTCCAAATGATGTTCAACCATATAGTAGCTAACAAACATGCCACATGCATAGACCATGATGTGCCACCACATAAACCCCTGCATAATCATCCTCTACACTTACTTGTCCAGATCCACAAGAGCGCTGTCCGTAGGGTCCTTGTTGATGGTGGAGCCGGGTTAAACATTTGTACTCTAAATTTAATCAAGAAATTGGGCTATTCAGAATCAAGCATTGATGTCACAAGAAGGGTAAATATCAGAGCTTATGATGAAGAGGAAAGGTCCTCTACGGGTATTATCATTCTACCTATTTGCATTGGTCCCGTGGTAAAAAACACACCCTTCCAAATCTTAGACCTTGAGTTGGGATACAACATATTACTAGGCAGACCTTGGATACATGAAATGCAAGTTGTACCTTTGACTTACCATCAATGTATCAAGTTCCTACACCAGGGAGAAGAAATCATCATAGAGGGAGATCCCAATCCCTTCCAATATTGTAATGCGGTCCAAATTAGCACTGATAACCAAGTACCATCAAACCAAGATGCAAGCATCCCATCCTCTTCAGATTTGAATCCCAAGGATGTCACATGAGCAGCAGGAAAGATAGTCATTAAACAAGATGCAAGCATCTCATCCTCTTCAGATTCAAATCTTAAAGATTTCACACAGAAAGCCGACAAGATATCCATCACAGATAAGGGCTGTGGTGAATACAGATATGAAGAAGCTTTTACCATCACACATGCCTCAAAGCCCAAGAACTCATGGCATGCCACAACCTGTTATTGTAATAGAAACTCCGTAGCCTGTTCTATTCAGATGTCCACCCACAACCTTTGTCCGGTGAGGAGACATAGCAGAAGAAAATCCTTTTGAACAAGACATCAATACCTGGTTATACCAAGATTCCACTAAGACAATCCGACCTCCATTACCTTTTTCAAACTATGGTAATGGTTACATGATGATACAAAGATTTGGGTATGATGGTACAACTGGGCCAGGGGCAAGACAACAAGGCATATATGAATTGCCTCTCCCACCAACCCAGAGAAACACAAGAGGTTTGGGATATGGACAACAAAGCACTAGTCCTATGATCCAAGACATTCAAGTCAATCAAGAGCAAGTAGCAGAGATGCACCAGGGGCACAACACAGAGCATGTCCTAATAACCAACATATTAGCGCAGTTGTTGCCCGCCAAAGAGGGAACCACACAATCCCAAATAAGCCTACACATAGCAATCAACGATAACCAAGGAAGTGAGACATCGAAAAAACATTCCATTGAGACTGACTCCCATGAGTATGAGTGGAGATCCCTCCACAATTCTGAACCGTCAATCCCATATTTTTCCCCTCGGGCCAACATTATCATAAATCTAGCAGACCTATTTAACCAACTGACCATCACCGAACAACCCTGTATAGACAAACATGTCATTTATCAAAACTCAAGTGATGCATCCTCAACATAGTCCAATTTTGTAGGCACCATATCAGCAGTCCCATTTAGTCAATCGGAGCCAAACAGTAGTGAAAGTGTCTGTCTTGTACACCCTAAGCTTATAGAGTGGGATCAACAAGGGCCACCTAATCTAGATGTCTTCGAGAATGATGAGGTGATAGCTCATTTCATGGGACTAAGGGAAGGTATTCTGTTAGGAGATCACAAGGTAGGATTCTCCATTAACCTAGATAGAGCAACATATTTTGGGGAGGAAGCTCCTCTTTCCAGTCCACAAAAGAAAAAAAGAACAAAAGAACAAAAGACTAAAAAGCTAAAAGAAGACGTATCTTCTGGCGAAAACCTCACTGAGGCACTAGAAGATGGAAAGAAAGAACTCCTCCCCTTAACAGAGGAGAAATCAACATTATTAGTAGAAGAAACAAAGGAGATCAACTTGGGGGATGATAAGAACCCAAGGAACATTTACTTGGTGCAATCACTCACTCTTGAGGAGAGAGAATAGTTCATCAGTTTCTTCAAGGCAAGAATGATCAATTTCACATGGTCCTACTCAGATATGCCAGTATTAGATCCAGAGCTTGTGCTACACCATCTCCCATTACTACCCAATGTTAAACCTGTCAAACAGAAGCTAAGAAAGATGCACCCTCACGTTGCATTGCTAGTCAAGGCAGAACTGAAAAAGATCATGGATGCTAAATTCATCAGACCTATACCATATGCAGACTAGATATCTAATCTTGTACCAGATACAAAGCACAATGGTAAAATATGAATTTGCACAAACTTCCCGGATCTCAACATAGCATGTCCCAAGGATGACTTTCCTTTACCAAATATTAATATGATAGTAGACCTAACTGCCGGACATCAAATGCTATCACTCATGGATGGATTTTCAGGTTACAATCAAATAAGGATCGCACCAGAGGACCAACACAAAATAGATTTCACATGTCCTTGGGGGACATATTGTTGGAATGTCATGCCATTTGGTCTAAAGAATGCCAGAGCGACATATCAGAGGGCTATGACGACTATATTCCATGATCTCATCCACAAGACAATGGAAGATTATGTGGATGACATATTAGCCAAACCGATACTTTGAAAGGATCATCTACAGGTTTTGGGACCCATCTTTGATAGAATGCAGGAATTCAAAGTCTGACTAAATCCAAAAAAGTGTACATTCGGTGTAACAACAAGAAAATTATTGGGGTTCATAGTATCACACAGAGGAATCAAAGTGGATCCAACAAAGGTCAAGGCAATATTGGACATGCCTCCACCATCAAACTTGAGACAACTAAGAGGGTTACAAGGAAGGCTCCAATCGATCAGACGCTTCATAGCTCAACTGACAGACAAGTGCCACCCATTCCAACATTTATTGCATAAAGACATCAAGTTCATATGGACAGAGCAATGTGAACAGGCATTTCAGATATTCAAAGACTACCTTCTTAAATCTCCTATATTGGTACCACCAGTACAAGGTAGACCATTGATTCTATATATCTTAGTGACAGAATCAGCGTTAGGGGTCCTCTTGGCACAACATGATGATGCAGGAAAGGAGAGAGCCATCTACTATCTAAGCAGGACTTGGTTGGATATGAGCTGAACTATACACCCATTGAGAAGTCATACCTGGCAGTTGTTTTCACTTCCCAAAAGCTCAGACACTACATGTTGAGTCACCAAATGAAATTGGTCGCACATATTGATCCTTTCATGTACCTATTAAGCAAAGCAACGCTCACGGGAAGAATGACAAAGTGGGTAATGATCTTAAGCGAGTTCAACATTGAGTAAGTAGAAAGAAAGGCTATCAAAGGACAAGTGATAGTAGATCAACTGGAAGAGGCACCAATTCAAGACCACTAGCCTATTATCTCTGACTTTCCTGACGAATCTATCATGACACTACAATCGATGATCGAGGTATGACAACTTTATTTTGATGGATCATGTACGAACCATGGTGCAGGGGTAGGGATAGTTCTTATCACTCCAGATCATGATACAATGCCAAAGTCTTTCAAACTTAACTTCCAATGCACCAACAACATAGCAGAATATGAAGCATTGGTCATCGGCCTAAAGATAGCGATTCAACGGAGAATCAAGAACCTTAGAGTCTTTGGCGATTCACAGTTGGTCATTAGTCAAGTTAACAATGATTATATGACCAAAGATGAGAAGCCCATACCTTACAGAGCACAAATGGAATGACTGCGCACCAAGTTTCATTACATTCTCTTTGATCAGGTCCCAAGAGCACAGAACAAAGTGGCAGATGCGATGGTTACCATAGCATCATCGATTGACATGCCAGGTAATGATACCAAATTCCAGTTTCTAGTAGAGCAACTCTTGGTGCCATCACATCAGGCATCTATCACAGAGTCAGCGTGTGTCCTTATTGGTCCTGAATCCCCATGGTACCAATGTCTATAGCTGTCTCCAAAATAATGTCTTACCCCCAAACTTGTCTAGGAACCAGAGAAAAGCCCTCATCCGCTAAGCCTCTAGGTATACCATCCTCTCAACTACTCTATACAGATGAAGTCTAGATGGAACATTACTATGATGTCTCACTTCCATGGAATCCCAGAAAGCTTTGTACGAGGTACATGAAGGAATATGTGGAACCCACGAAGGTGGCAACAACTTAGCTAAGAAAATAATCCGTATGGGATACTATTGGCCCACAATAGAGACAGATGCACACAAGCATGTTCAAAGGTATGGACAGTGTCAAATTCATGGAGACCTCATCCATGCACCGACCCAGGAATTAAATCCTATCACATCACCATTGCCATTTTCAATGTGGGGATTTGACCTGGTAGGCAAAATCACACCCTCTTCAGCAAATAGACACAAGTACATCATAGCAGCAACGAAGTACTTCACCAAGTGGGTGGAAGCAATTCCCCTCACTTACATCACTGGAAAGAAAATAGCGATGTTCATACTTAACCACATCATCTGTCGATACGGGATCCCCCAAACAATCCTGACAGATCATGGTACCCCTTTCTAGAACAAGGATATTGAAGACCAATGTGAACAATTCCACATTAAACAAGGGTTCTCCTCATTTTACTACCCTCAAGGGAATGGCCAAGCCGAAGCTACAAATAAAATGATCCTAAAAATTCTGAAGAAAGCAGTGAACGAATCAGGGAGAGACTGGCATTTACAGCTTAGTCCTACATTATGGGCATACATAACTAGTGTGAGAACACCTACATGAGCCACTCCTTTCTCCCTAGTCTATGGATCAGAGGTGGTACTACCCCTCGAAGTAGAAATCCCATCCCTAAGGATATCATTGAAGAACCTGGTATCAGATGAAGACTATAGAGTAGCGAGGCTCAGTGAGCTAGAATTACTAGATGAAAGAAGGCAACATGCCTTCGACCACTTACAAGGCTATCAAAATCACCTTAGAAGGAGCTATCACAAGAAGGTGAAGCCATGAACATTTGAGGTAGAAGACCTTGTCCTCAAAGAAAATTAGAAGAATCAAACAGAGCAAGTCAAACTTGGTAAGTTCGAGCCTAACTGGCTAGGACCATTTGTTATTATCAGCTCTACTCAGAGCGGGGCATTCATTCTAGAAACACCAGAGGGAGATCAGATCCCCAGCTACATCAACAACATGCACCTAAAGAGGTTCTACCCTTAAAGGTCTCTATGGTTAAGGCATTTATCTACATATCCAGAAAATACAAAAAAAAAAAAATCAAAAAAATACAAAACTTACCTTTGTGAAAACTTGGCAATCAAGCGCCTTGGCGACAACTAAAAAAAGCAAAAAAAGTAAAGAGAAATAAAATCGCTCTCTCAGTGAAAACTTGGTAATTAGGCACTATTAAGTAGGTACCTTGGTGAAAACCTGGCAAATATGCACCGAGTGTTCAAATTCAGCTGCACCATCAATGAGCTCCAAAAGCTTGAGCACACTTCAAAATGCAAGACTGACTATCCCAAGCAATTCCAGAAGCACTAAACACCTATGATCACCAAGAACTTACCCATGGTTAATATTGCTCCACCAGACTAGGGGCGATTCTAAAAGTCCTGAAAAAATCCTAAAAATTGAAAAAGCTCATCAAAAATCTTAAAAAGATCAAAATCAAGAGAAAAAAAATCTTCAAAAAAAAAAACATTCAAAAAATTGCAAAATCCCAAAGCAATAAAACCAACTCGATTATCAAGAGAGTAAGGGGAAAGCATGCCTAGTCAATCAAATGTCACAATCATGAGCTTTGCATATCAGCATTGGGCTCATCTAACACAACTTTATCAATCTATCAATTCAATCAACAAGCAACAGGCGACCCAGCCAAACTATAAACTGTCACAATCATGAGCTTTGCGAACAAGCATTGGGCAAATCTGACACAGCTTGATCAGCTGCCAACATGATCAGAGCAATCTATCTATCAATCAATACTGTCACAATCATGATCTTTGCGAACAAGCATTGGGCACATTTGACACAGCTTGATCAGCTGCCAACACGATTAGCTGCCAACACGATCAAAGCAATCAAGCCTATCCAAAGAGTTTGAGCCAATCAAGAGAATCCAACTGCATCGAGGAACCATACAAAAATGTTGACTAGGTCAGTCAAGTCAGTCATATGTCAGTCTATATTTTGGGGTTATGTTCTTACGCTACTCCAGGATCCACCATGTGAGGAGAGTAGCTATGATAGATCATGAATTATTTTCTTTGATTGTTTTCTGTTGAATATTCACTTCAATTTCAGGGCCATGATGATTTAGGATAAATGTGGTAGGCGCTGTCACTTATCTGGTAGCCGCGCAGTTCCACGATTTGAGCTTAAACCTGGGAAAGAAATGAACATTCCTTCTCTTTTATTTTTTTCTTGTTTGGTTTATAGAATCAAGAGCTCGCAACAATATTCAGATGGACTCTGAGTTGCTTTGGAGTTCTATCTTGGTTTCTATGGTCTTTCCCTTTATGTTGCAAACAAGAGCTTACGATGCTATCCAGATGGACTCTAGGGGCGTAGGAGTTCTATATTGTTTGTTTGGCTTTTCCTTTCAGAAATCAAGAGCTCACAGTGTTATTCAGATGGACTCTGGGTACATAGGAGTTCTATCTTAGTTTCTTTATTTTAGATTAACTCAGAGGACAAGCGGTATCTAGATGGTCAATATCTGGGTGCTTTTGGCTCTCTTTCTTTTCAAACAGGGAACATGGTTGAAACCAGATGGTCAATATTTGGGTGCACTATGGGTCTCTTTCTATTCAATCTCTCTACTCCTTTCGCTATCAAGAGGTCGTGGCAGTATCTAGGTGGTATGTGATCTGGATCATTCGACACTCTTCCAGAATAACAAAAAATACAAAAAAGATGCAATGATGACAAATATTGGAAACAAGGGCAGTGACTTGGGACATTCATCCTTTCTATCAAATCATATCTATCAAAAAAGAAAAAAATTCCTTTCTATCATTCTTTATCTATCATTCAATCCCAGAGATCACATTCCAAACTAACTTCCTTCTAACTAACATATGCATTACTTAAAATTTTTGTGCATGGTAGATTTGCATTCATTTATTGCATAAGAAAAATCCAAAACATGTGCATAGTAGATCATATAATCAATGCATCCATCATCAATAACATCATAACTAACATAGGAATGCATTCATCATCATCATCATATAGTGATTCACTTTTTCAACAAATTAATGCTCATATGACACATTTTCTATGCTTAATTTGTTGAGGGGGCATATAGTCCACTTGCTATCACTGGGGCAAGCTGGGGTAGGATCAAATCTGAAAATTATTTAACACACTGCGACAAGTCATATTGCATCAAAGAGGGACAAATGTAGACACCCTAAAATGGACAGGCTTGCGACTTTACATTAAAAACACTAATTTTCATCTATTAATTAATAGTTGTTTAATCATTAATTAATCATCTATTTTCCTCTAAATTCATTCCCCAAATCATCTAATCAAATTCCTAGAATTAATTAAATAATTAATTTTATTTAAATAATTAGCTTTAATTGATTAATTACCATTAATTAATTGATTAAACTCAATTTCCTATAGTTTAAATTCAAATATTTAAACTTACTTATTAAATTCTTCCAATTAAATTAATTTTAATTTAATTTCATGAAATAAAGAAATTCTTAATAAAAAAGAATTTAATTATCTCACATGTTGAAAACAATTATTAAATAAATGAATTAAATATTCATTTATCTTCAAAGAGATAACTCTAATTAGATCACATGGGTTACTCCACCCATCT